>JAODUH010075418.1:0-15919 GCA_027564835.1 Typhlichthys subterraneus
CACTTTGTGTTACATGAATTTGTATGAAAAGTGCTATATAAATAAAGATTGATTGATTGATTGATTGATTGATAAAACTTTACTGGTCATGTAGCCTAAAATCAGAAGACCTGACATGTTTTAAATGTCCACAAAAGTCAAAGATCTGTGCTGTGTTTATGTCAGTTGTAGTGTTTGTTTTTTTCTCATGTTTTCCCTTTGGAAACATTATAACAAAAAGACAATCACCTACATTTACAGTGCATGATGCTGCACTGTAAATGTAGGTGATTGTACAGAGATTGCGGTAAACTAGAATAGTAAAACTAGAATAGTAAAAGGTAGGCATGTGTGTATGACCGTGATTCGTGTGCATGCATGTCCAGGCATCACACGTAAAGTTCACAAAGGGCCTCGCACCCCGCACACGAGTATATCCTTGGCAAATGTTTACATTTTCAGGATAACAATGACCTGCTGTATGGATTATTACACAAAATGTCCCCAAATATCTTGTAGCAGAAGCCCAGCATTCAACAGACCAACCAATGGTGCTCCATTAAGGTAGTGAATCACTTCACTTACATAACGAGCTCACCGTACTGGTTCGTTACCACTTTGATCCACCAACACACTCTCACACATTTGCACCTCTATTCCAGCAATAAGCCTACACATTTTGCTAAGAACATCTTTGAACCTACATGCCAATAAATACATGCACAAAGAAAAATAAACTATTCAGGCTATATTGTATTACATACTGTACACATTACACTTTATATAGGTCATTAAAATATTATATATATCATATATTATAATAATAATAATTATTATTATAATATGTTATAATTATTATAATGCATTATGTATATAATGTATTATAATGTATTTTATGTTATTTTAGTTTTTCAAAATATATTTCAAAATCTATTACTAATTAATTGACTAAATTCATGAAGATTTTAACTTATTGAAAAATGGCATGAAGCAAGCAAGTCTGCAACTTTTTGAATTAAATATGAAGGTGGTGTAAAACGAGGCATCCAACTGATAAAGTATCCTGTCTGATTGACAGAAACATGCAACAGGTACCCTAGACACACTGGACATTCTGACACATATGTGTAGTTACCACCCAACACCAATAGGGGGCATGACGAATCAGTGATATCAGATTACGTACAGGATGGCATAAAAGGAGATGTACTGAAATGAAATATGTGATGAAATCAATCTAAATATTAATATAAAATAAACATTATTAATATAAAATAAACATGATACTAATATAGTTTTAAATGTATTAATGTCACTGTCTTCATCAGGGTGTCATGTTTTATAAACTAAAATAATATGTATTATAAGCCATAAAGCTCCATATGGAGCAGAGTTTACAAATTGCATCAATGTTGTTTATGACCCAATGAAAGAAAACACAAACAAACATGAAGATATAATAACACATCTAATTGTAAAACAATTATTTAGTAATATATTTTCTCAGATTCTGCATGCTTACATGTCAGTATAACCTTTAGAATGGAATGTGCAATATTGCTTTTTATAAAAAATTGCGGCCATTTGCGCAAAGTGACGAATATGTAACAGAAAGACTCCTGAAATCACATAGTAACAACGCCAATGGAAGCCAGACACACACACACACGCACGCACACACGCACACACACACACATGCACACACACACACACACACTTGAGCCTTGGTGACACATGACTGAGTAGCACAACTGTGTCCCACCCAGAAGGGAGGAGGAGAACGCCTAGCTATAAGGTTGTTAGAGCTGCACTTGTGCCATACCAGAAGCCCCCCCACAGGGAAATCACAGGCTCAGTCAACCAGCAAGCTCTGCCTGCTCTGCTGCAGTCTGCATGCAATGCCCTACCTCCAGCCAGCTCAACAGGTTCATTAGTCGTACAAGGTTACCCAGAGAAGCAGCCAGCTCAGAACACACACAAATAAAGCTTCTCTACATCGGCCCTTTCACACGCCGTTATGCAACAAATAACACTGGGCCAGATGTACGATTAATGTTCACCGCTGCAACATGAAAGAAGCCCTTTATGAGACGTTAAGAGGATGTGGCGCTGCAAAACATCACATAACACTCTAGTAATAGTAATAATACTGTTATGAGAATGTGCTGTATGATTATCACATTCACGTCGCAAAAATGTTGTTTGAGTATCGGATTTCTTCACAACGTTATTCCTAAACAGACATTTATTTAAAAGGGGACCACAGAGGTTTCTTCTGCGCCATTAGTAGTCAGCCGGGGGCCAAGCTATATACAGTATATAAGTGTGTGTTTAAGACACACACTTATGCTTGTTCCCTGTTCCCACATAAGGCTACACTTCATGGGGGATTTGAATCCACAACCTTTTGACTCACTTATTGTTGGACAAAAGATGAACAAGCTATCCATTGTCCCAGTGAGTCACTTAAGAATTAATGTTTTATGTTAATGTTCTCTTATCGCTGACATGGAGGGAACAAATTGGAGAGTAATAATTTAAGATGGATATAGTCAAGCCCTCTACTGTCTTTCTGGAGTTTCCCGGACGGACGTACTAACTTGTTAGCACACATTTGAGGCTTAACGTGTGCCTAAAAACATGTCATGGAACAGTACAGTATGTATGAACAGAGCACAACGTTTTGACTAATACAGAATGGTGGGTTGTGCTTTCCTTACTAATGCATGCCTCTGCATCTGAGGATTGAGGGGAATATGGGGAATATCGTGCAAAACTACTTGAGGATAAGCGACAGGAGAGACTGATTATCTATTCCATTGTAGTCTATGTCTGTTTTGTGAGATTGCTCCACCTCTGTAAAGCAGGTGTAATCCAGATAGCGTGTTTGCTTGCATAGGGGAAACAATGGCAGAAGTCATCTGAGCCAGATGAAGGCACAGGCCAAGGAGGCGTGCTCAGCGGATTTGCTCGCTTGTGCAACATTGAAAGCAACCATTGTTTTCTGTTTAATGTATTGCAATCTTTTTTGACTTCTTCCACGTTCTTGCAGGTAGCAAATATGCCTGCATTAATTACTTTGATATAATCACTCGAACGGAATATATTTTAGGCGAAGGTGAAATGATGCCCGTTATCTGTATACTGTATGTTTGATGATACATCATAGACAATCTATTGCATGATTGCTAGACCTGTTTTCTTTTTCTGAGAGTCCCATGATTCCATTGCTTTTGCGCGCCACATCTTACAGTTAGAGGTCGGTGCCATGCGCTGATTACACGATCAGCCGGGGGTTTGATACAACGTAATATTTAAAGGCACAGCGTGCGCTATCTGCGGTCTGCTGGCCAAGTTTGTGTTTACACTCTGCTCGCTAACATACAGGCATCTGCCCCGCAGTTTAGGGGCATTTCATGTAACAGACTGCCAAGATGAATAGATGGGTTGTGTGTGCGTGTGTGCGTGCGTGCGTGTGTGTGATTGTGACAGTTGTGTTTTCAGGCATTCTGCTCAGGCATTTTTCTCAACTCTTTAGAAGATTTGAAGTTCTAAAAATGTTATTGACTATTCCATCCAATAGAGAGCATCCCTACTGGCCCTCAGTAGTTTGTCTGTGTGTGTGCGTGTGTGTGTGCGTGTGTGCGTGCGCATGCTTGTGTGCATATGTGTGTGAAATAACAATTTCAGTATTTTAATGTATAATAATTGTATGATTCCGACACAAAACGCAATACGTAATCTATCTTCAATACACACATTTTTTTTACTGTCTTATCTACAGTAAGATATAATGTATGATTTGACATAATGTCAGAGTAATTGGTATTAACGATATACAGTAAACTTAGCATATGTACCCTTTTCTTCCCATACTTCTATGATGATGAGTTCCCTAACGTGAAGTGTTAGTGTATGCAGCACATATACAGCAAAGTAAAGTACATGCACTATGAAAGCAGGTCTGTAGGTTCAATAGATAGGCATCACCTGTTTAAGCTAGACTGCACTGCTGTGTAACTGCCACATGTTGTGACATTTTTCAGAAAGCGATAAAACACACATTGCAAATAATATTATGATAACATTGTTGATATGATGGAGAGAAGACACTGATCACTGTAACAAAAGTAATACATTCTGTAGATAAAATAGGTTGGGTCAAAAGAAATGGAGAGGAATCTGGAGCTATAACTAGAATCACAGTAAATGGAGAGAGAGAGAGAGAGAGAGAGAGAGAGAGAGAGAGAGAGAGAGAGAGAGAGAGAGATAACTGCATACGTGCATCACTGGTGTGTATGTATGTGTGCTTCGTTGTGTATTCACATACAATCTCAGTATAAAATGGTTGAATGGAAACATGGATGCCTTCCCCTCACCCATCTCCATTTTGAGTCTTATCCAATGCTCAACAACACTCAGGTGTTTCAGGAGCCACTTAAGAGCATGCTTATCTTCTCTAGCTTCTTCCACTATCTCTATTTACCAAGCACTTCTGACATCCTCAAGACATCTTAGAGAAGGTACATATTTGCAAACATCTCAGTGTGGACGGCAATAATTTGTACATCTGTAAAATCATAAATAAATATCCTTTCCACTGAGAACATTGTTCAATAAATATTAAAAGACTATGTCACATGATGTCAACACTCTTAAATATTGTATGTAATTGCGAATGCTATTATTAATTGAATTTGACATAACAGCATCAGAACTAGTTGAGAGAGAGAACCACAACAGAGAACCACTTCGACAGAACACAAGCTAGAGTTATGAATGGAGAATATTTTTGTTTAGGAGTCAAATTTCTAAGGCCATTTGTGGGGAGGGGTGACCCAAACAGCTGGTAATGTCTCCACAATCTAAATGAACAACCTGTCACCCTTACAACCTCAGATGCACCATGAATCAGTCCTGGTTCTAAAGGACAACAAAACAGGGATTACTATATAAACTCCAAAATCACATTTACTGCACCTGCCCCGCTAAATTGTATATTCGTTTTCCCATATGCAAGATCTTTTATCACCCTACTGACCTTGTGAACACTGACTATATCCCTTAAGTGTGTCCTTCTTGGCTTGAACGCCACGCACGTTCGTTCTCAACACATCCGAGTAACGAGGGAACGCTTATGAACACTGCAAACACTAACATGATAATAAAATGTGATACAACTCTTGAATTTTTTTATAAGATACGTTAGAGCGACATAGAACGAAGGTCTTTTAAATGTGTTTTATTTTTTTTCATTTTTTTTTTAAGAATTCGAATATTTGCTTTGGTTAACTAACTGACGCATTACTGGCCCAAGTGAAAGAGCAGGTCCCTCTGTACGCTTTGCATTATGCCAATCAAAACTGCCTCAGGAAACAAATTTGATCTACGAGTATGTTGAGGCATTGTGACAGGAACACGTAGTGCCATTGCCCGGGAAGTCGAAAGGGTCGTCTGCGTTTCTATAGACACAAAATCGTGCAGCATATTCTCACCGCACACCCAATATGTTTTTACGCATGGAGAGACTGCGCCATCCCCGTCCGTGCACGCCTATAGACCCCTCCATCGTAGGCTACAGCCAGCGGCGCGCTACGGGCAATGCACCTACCTGGTTTTTATGCCGAGTCCCATCTTCGAGTTCTGAAGTGCTGTTCATGATCCCCCATCGGTCTTTTACCATTCTCCGGAGAATCTCTTATACATCCGCCCGGTGCAGCAGGCAGCAGAGAGGAAAATCGTTCTCTTTTAGGTTTCCTTGGGATTTACTCCATAGAAAGGTGTTTTAATAAGCATCCACTACAGCAAGGGAGGTACAACTATACACGAGCTTTACAGTCCTACCACCAGCGCCGAGGGAAACTACAACCACACATGCAGTACACATAGGCGAATATTGCGCACTTGGCGAACTTGAATTCCTTTAGTGTGTGCTTCCGTTATGTTGCAAGTTATTCCATTATATAAACACTGGCGCGGGATCCCTTTGTAATTTAGCAAGTGTATTAAAAAACACCAATAATCATGTTTAGGTAGCTTTAAAAAATATCCAATTTGTTTCCAGAGAACAGCAGATATGCACGATTCAATTCAAGAATATTTGTATGACGATTTCTTATTTTCCTTAAAATACACAGTGACCCTTTTCATACAACCTTTGTTCCGAACAGTTTAAAACATGCCACGATACTTTCCAACTGTGTCCAGTTTCAGTGCAAACGGTAATTCCTGTTTGCGGAATTTAAGCGCCCTTGATTCCGTCCATTGAAAAACCCCGGTGTCGATGTGACCGGGGAAATATGCTCCTTCAGTTGCCCCAGTTTACAATATAATCTGCATGAAGGTATTTCACAGAGATGCCTCTGACAAGAAATGTGCAGTGGGGAGATTAGCGTGCTCCGCTAGTGTGCCGCATGGGGCGCTCGGTGCCTCACACTGTCAATCAGCGCGTCCCACTGGTACGCGCGGCGCGCTCGACAGTCGCGTTCCAATCTGCCCTGCCCTCTTTACGAAAACGTGTGGCGCTTCCACGATGACTGGTGGTAGACATAATCCTCCTCCTACATCCCATATCTACAACCCCGGCCTCAACCATATCATCAGCTGACAAATCGAAGCGTGACTTATTGGAACTAAATCTCCGAGGCTTGTTAGGTTAACCCCCCCCCATTAAGATTAATATTTTACATGTTCAAATCTTCTTCTTTTAACCTGCTATCAGAAAGCATTGGATGGGCTCTATTTCAACAACTGCACCACTCTATTGTTATATATTTTAATGTAAAATGTAACATTTTGAAGCAGCTGTCTTAAAACCTTTTCTGAAACATGGCAGTTACCCGTGGAGAAGGTTAGTTGAAGATAGAGCTAACAATACAACAATTAAAAAATAAATAATAATAAAAATAAAAATACCAACACCATGTGACTTCTGGTTGTGAATTATATATCTGCATTAATCCTGGTTCATTTGTGAGACAAATGTAATCTCTTTCAAAACATCACAGCATGGAAATGCGGTATTCTATATTAAAATTACAACTGGGACATACAGTACTGTCTGTGGCCTATAGGAGAGTATTTGTGCAAAAACATAAACCCTTTAAAAACAGTACATTTACATAGGTGTAAGGCATAAACTGTGAAGTCATGTAGATGTTTTTATAATGGGTCTTGAAGCACTTGCTTAAGGTGCCTTACTAAAGTATATCGCTTCAAGAACCCTTCCAATATCACCCCCGGCCCACTGAAGACATGAGACATGTGGACTAGGACTATAGAAGACCACATCCTACAGCATAAGTTCTGCAGGGAAAGTAAGGGAAGATGCAAACCTCTCAGTAGTCAGACATGGTGCTACAGTACATAGTCCTCTGTTCATCCCTGGCACAAGACCCAGCCAGCATTATTAGGTTACAATGGAATCAGGTAGCTTACAAGACATTTGCAGTGGAGGAAATAACATTGCTTCAGTACTCTGTGGACCTGTTCCCCAGGTCGATGCATACTGCATGTAAAAGTATGTCTGCGGCACAGCCAGGAAGACTGGTGGGAACTCTTCTTGTGCTTCTCTTCATCCTGGATACTTGAAGTTCTTTGATACTTTGATATAGTGTGCCCTTTCGCCAACAGCACCACACCAGGGGCACAATACCCACTGGCTGAATATGCATTCTGTTTATGTTGAACTATAATACTATTGACTAGTTAGTAACTGTATTGCCTTTCACTGGCTACATACGCTCGTCTAACTCTCAACAGGAACAATGTCATTCAGGTTCAGGTGATTCTACTGCGGGTGGCACAGTGTTAATGTTCCGCATCCACGGAACATTAGACATTCTTCCAGCTACAGTAGAATCTTATGGCTGCAAGAATGTGTTTATCATGCACCCTTTCTCGTCATGCTGTCGTAACACCTGGCCTTCAAGAATCAGTGAAGTCTTATGCTATCTTTCATGGCCTTGTGGGCACCACTAACATTGGTAATGTACTGTAGGTGGCTGGGGAAGAAGGGTGGGTTGACTTCACAAAGTTAAATGCAGCTGTACAAAACTGTCTCCTGTATGTCATTGAGTCAGAGTTGCTCAGCCTCACAGGAAGAAAAGGGTTGAGGTATTATTGTTATAATGTGGTCTAAAGTGCACTAAAGAATGTCATTCATAACATAGACAGGTATAAGAAAAATACTCATGGAGGAAGCTAGCCTCACAGACCAGCTTCACTTTGACTTCGCCTCCAGAATCAGTCTGGAGAGCTTGGAAATCGTTGTTTTAGGCCTGTATAGAATCAGTCTGGAGAGCTTGGAAATCGTTGTTTTAGGCCTGCATAGAATCAGTCTGCAGAGCTTGGAAATCGTTGTTTTATGCCTGTATAGAATCAACCTGGAGAGCTTGGAAATCGTTGTTTTAGGCCTGTATAGAATCAGTCTGCAGAGCTTGGAAATCGTTGTTTTAGGCCTGTATAGAATCAGTCTGGAGAGTTGGAAATCATTGTGTTTTAGGCCTGTATAGAATTAGTCTGGAGAGCTTGGAAATTGTTGTGTTTTAGGCCTGTATAGAATCAGTCTGGAGAGCTTGGAATTCGTTGTTTTAGGCCTATATAGAATCAGTCTGGAGAGTTGGAAATCATTGTGTTTTAGGCCTGTAAACCTAGTGTGTGGCCAATCAGTGTCGTACTGTTAACTATAGGTGTGGTTAAGGTGTGACGAAGGCGACTTGTAAACAACAAAAAATAAACATTGGCGGGTCCAACAGAACATAGGTGATGCAATATAGCGTCAATTTTATTAGAATTTATTAGAAGAGCAAAGTCTTTTCTCAATGGAAAATATGTGTTCACTCTTCTCCCTACTTTTCAACTGCTGGAGTGGATTTAACAACAGGCTCTGCTGGTTCACAGGTTCATCCAATCACCTGTCAAGTATTTTTTTGAAAGCGCCTGTCCATTTAGAACAGCTTCAATGGATGGCTTCCCAGATGGATGTGTCTTACAGACACAGATATCTGGCATGTAAGGTTAGGATGAAACTGCAGTATAGGCTAATATTCCTTCACAGTCAATAAATCAATATTGATTTAACAATTCAAATATTGAACACACATATGAATGAGTTATTGTCAGATATATGTTGAATCAACGGTTTCACCATGAACATAATATTATTTCAGCTAAAGTATATACTTTATCATTGAAATTCCCAAATGACATTCCTGGATCAAATCCATAGGCCCTGTCAAAAAAACTAGGCCATCTATCATCTGTCAATGTGGACAACATGAGTTATGCTTACTGCAACGCAAGACAGCCTGGACCAAATGTCTTTTTACCACCTGGGGTCATGGTTCCTGTTTTATAAACCATTCAAATGTGCCGACTATGTGCAGTCTAAGAACAAACCACGGGGGGACTCAATCTGGCCTATATTCTTGAAGGGTTGAACACAAACGGTAATACTAATAATAATAAAGTAATTTTCCCCATGAGGAACGAGCTGTGACTTTCTTACCCCGGGGAGAAGTGTCAGAGCTGCCAGATGTACTGTTTAGCAGGGCACTGCATGTTCAACATGGGAGGTTGCAGCTGGTTGCAAGTTCCTAACGTCTGCTCCGTTGGTCACGTTTCTCTGCTTTGCGTGTGCACGCGCATGCGTGCGTGTGCGTGTGCGTGCGTGTGTGTGTGTGTGTGTGTGTGTATGTGCATAAGCATGTGTCAGATCCAGCTGCTGTTGTACAGTATATAAAGGTCACAAAAGTTGCAAAGACGCGATGAGCTGAAGCCAACATGCAGCCACCCAGATGAAATCGAGCATCTCCTCGGCCTGGCCAGAGCATACAAAAGGTGCCCTGCCTGTTCTTCTCGGCTGCGGTCAGGCCATCCCGTGTGCAAACAGCCTCTCCTTGTTAGCCTCGGAGATAGCTATTCCTCACACGTGGTTGTGTTTTGTGCTTTTTAACACAGGAGTTGGAGTGACAGCAGGACTCGGCGGAATGATCTGGCCTTCCTTCCTGGAAAGACAGGCCTGTGATTTGTAGCGTTTGGAAAGAACTGATTACAAAAAAAAAAAATAACTGTAATCCATTACATCACCAGCTAAAATAGGATATATAAGATAAGATTCCTTCTTTATATACATATAAGAGAAGACCAGAGACAGAGAGGTACGTTTTACAAGTTTATTCAAAAGTGAATATGCTGTGGTCCACCCTTGATTCTGTTGTCCTCGTTCGCTGGGTTGGCACCGGTCCAGAGTTACTATGTCACACAAAGGAAGAGACAGTTGACAGACATTCCCCTTCACAGCCGTGCTATAGTCTTTCACAAAGAACTCAGCTGCAGGGTTTAGGAGAGAGGAGTCTACTACCTCCTCACTTGCTCTCTCCCGATTGTCTGGTCTCCGACCGCTTTATTCCCTGCCTGGGATCGATTGGCTGACGAGCCACACCTGGGTCTTCCCCAGTGATTGAGGCACCTGGCGTGGCTGTATAGCATCCCTCCCACACCAGGCCTCGCAGGGAGAGTGTTCCCTGGGGTCGGACAGGGGGGCTTGAAGCAGCCGTGACGTGTGCCGACGGGTGGTACTACAGTCTATAGGACCAACTGCAATACACACCCCATTCATAAATTAATTAGCGGTTTATCTGCTCCGCTAAATTTATTTGCAGGTGCCGCATTTGGTTCATATTGTGGTTAATAATATTCTCTTGGTTCTTATCCTTAACATATATCCTACTTTTAGTGTAAATGATAAATATTAAACAAAACATGCCTACAAATATAAAAAAGATATACAAAAGAAGTAACCACCCATTCCTGGTGATTTGTAAAGGGACTGAGTTACAAACAAATCGGGGGAAGAACCAAGCCGAATAAACTGACATAAGTAACATCGTTGACTATAAAAAGGCAGAAAGCTTAAAGAAAAATGATACTATTTCATATTATAACCTTGTACTATAGCCAGTACAACTAAAGGAGAGTATTGCATCTAGCTCAATATGCTTACATGTACAGTATAGGCTGTACAGGCCAATTCCCGAACCCCTCCAGGGCTTCATTTCATCTACACACCACATGGTTTGTCAAAGCAGAAAATACTCCTCTTTGCCTACTGTACATACTACACTCTGCAGAGAACAGCTGTTTCACATTTGTGTCAAACAGGAGACAAAGGATTCGTACAGTTGCAGTGTAGACGTGTGTTACGTAAGGGTACGCTCCCCATTATGTGAAACGGTTGGGAGAGTCGACTTGTTAGTGACATTATGTGTGTATAATGTCCGCTGTGGTGTGGCCAGTTGGCGGACAAATCTGAAAAGCAAACAAAGCAAAACAGTGCTTCTGTAGCCACCATCTAACATGGTTACAGGAAAATCACTTTACAGTTGTGCTCCCCTGCTAGAGCAGACTTCCTAATGAGAAGGCCACACACAGCCTCGTCCAGTGTAGCGCGTAACGTGTGCTGCCAAGTGTGATACACACACACACACACAGACACACTAATCCATATACTTCACACATAAAAAAGCTCCTATAGCAGATACATTCACCACTATGCCCCCACAAGCACACGCACACACGCACACTCACAATCACCCCAACACGTGCACACACCCACACACAGACACACACTCACATTTACACACAACCCCCAAAACATACACACACACAGGCATACACACACACACACAATCACCCCAACACGTGCACACACACACACACACACACACATTCACATTCACCCACAACCTCCAAAACACACACACACACACACGCACACGCAAACAATCACCCCCAACACACACACACACACACGCACACATTCATCCACAACCCCCAAAACATACACACACACAAACACACACACAGACACACACACTCACAATCACCCCCAACACGTGCCCGCACACACACACGCACACACACGTACACACACACACTCACACACATGCACAGCATAACAGTAAACATAATCAAGGCATCAGGCCCTCTGCTCTCATCAAAATAATTCCATGAACAATCAATAGGCAACACAACACACTGGGAGGGGTGGGGAAGAGGTCTGCGTGATTAATATATAATGATGGTATGGGTGGGGCAGAGAACTCTGAAGTCTCAGGGTAACGCACTGTTGAGTCTCTCGCTCCGTGCCTAATTCCCTGCCTTAGCCTATAGCGGTGTGACACATGACTGCAATGCTACACATAAAGTACATCAACTTCTTTACAAAGCTTCTCTAAGCCCCACCCACTTCCTTCCTCCCCGGGTCAATACCAGCCCTGTGGGGGCAGAGCTATTGATAGCTATTTCATTCAATGCACCTGAACACGTGCGTTCGGCCTCCCAGGTTTTTCGCTTTGTTCTCCCTGTGATTCTCTCTGCACGGTCCGCTGGGTATATTGAGCCCGGGTCACAGACAGAGGTGGCATTTCCTAATGGGGGGAAGTTAAACTTAAACTTAAGTCTGGAAATGTAATTCTACCAGTGTGATGGCGTCGGAGGATAAATGACAGCCATGATGAGTGTGATGAGTGTACGTGAAACATAACGTTGTGGTTACAACGTCTGAGGTAAATACTGCAGGTTCTGTTGGGTCTTTTTGGAGAATCGTAAATGCTTGCAGCAAAGTTGAATTAGTTTATTTATTTAGGCCCTCTGTATCCATCCCAGAGTGCGGAGCAGGTTGCTGGCAACATGCGCTGTCGTGACATAAGAAACGACATTGTATTTCAATGTAGATTCAGTCAGACATATTTTAAAGTTAGGCTTGCAGCCGTGTTTCTGTGACGTGTTTACTTGTCTTCTATATCTCCAAAAAGTTGGGTAACACAAATAATGGATCAAAGTAGGAGGTACAGTAATAATATTTCTAGTTCCAACTTCAATGCTATGCAAGGAAGGGAAATGTCTGGAATTCTGTGAATTCATACATACTTTTCAGTATATATTATGCATACAAAGCATGCACGGACACGACCCTGCGAGGAAGATCTTGCGGCAATCTTCCAACGTAATCAACCACCCACTGCCCCCGGTGGTCGGAATAAGAAATGCACACACCCCTATCAGGCACAGGCAGCCGATATTTACCATACTTGCACGATGACTCATGTTCCTCCTGTGGCCATAACTTTCATTTTCACCGTCCTCTGTGACTCACATATTCTCACTGGGCGCACCAGGTGCACAATCCAATACCTTCCGCCGCTCCACTCTTTCGCTTTTCTCTCTGTCTTCCACCTCGTGCGTATTCTTGTTTGCCCATTGGCTCCCAGTCAGGAGGCTTCTGTGTGCAGACTGGCTGTGTTTGCTGAATGGTTTGTAATTATCCGTTGGGGCCTCCCTTGGGCAGCGTTCCTGGACAACTCTGCGAGCGTGTTGCTCCACCAAACTAACCCGTGTTACAGCGTTAAGAGCAGCAGGGAGAACCGGGGCCGGGCACATAATAAAAGCCATGTGCAAATAAGTGTGTTAGCCTTGCGGACCACAGGGAGGCTTATTGCACAACGCGGCTGGCATTTGGAAAATAGGCTACCTATTTTGTGTGTCTGGTATCTTTCCTCTCCGCTTCTAATCAGTCCTCCAAAAGCTCCCACCCCCACATTTCATTCTTGGCATGAGATGCTCTCTCACTCTCTCTCTCTCTCTCTCTCTCTCTCTCTCTGTCTCTCTCTCTCTCTCTGTCCGTCTCAGCCCTCTTGATTCAAGCGCCGTCAAACAGACTCACCTACTGATACTGCACTGCATGCAGCGACTCTTGTGTCCTTTCTTGGGATGTGAGCTGCTTAATGTTCTCTTTCATCCAGGGTGACACCCCCATACTGGCTCCTTGGTGGGGAAGAAGAAAATGCTTGCTCTTATAATGTCCCATAATTCCATTAAGGGTATTTACCCCCTACTAGCAGCCAGTATTACCCCCCTCGTATCTCCCCTCTGCCCCCTACCGAACTCTAACTCTCTCTGAAAGTACTGTATACATACACAGCAGTCCGTATATCCTTAGATGTTTTTTTTTTATCCCAGTGCATTAAAAATGTTCAATATCACCTTGAGGTCTTTAGCAAGCACAGCAGATAAGTGATTCCCATTCCAACAAATCCAGCAAAGCAGGTCAGTATATGGAACTCCTAATCGCCTGCTACGCAGAGAGCTGTTTTCTCAAACTGATGGATGCGGAGACGTCAATAAGATAATATTAGCATTAGAATTAGCAAAATACATCACAAACCTTTGCTGTATATTTGTCTCTCATTTGTTTTTTTTATACTGTATGATGAACTATAGTAAATATTAATTTAGTGTTGGTTTCTGGTTATACTGTAGACATGATTCTTATTACATTTATATTCTCATTAGATTTTGATCTAAAGGCTATTTTTTGTCATCTACATTACAGTTATAGCCTAAGCATAATGATTCATGACCAAGCAATAACTTTCTGGCAGTAGATAATAGAGGGTATAATCGTAGCGACTGAAAGTTCCCTTACAGACTTTGGCCCAATAGAATCCTGTGTTGTTACGCTGGTGAAGGTTGTCTCTATCGTGTGTGAGGCTGTTATAAGTGAAATAGACCCGGGTGGCAATGTATAAATGGATTCAGTCCATTTGCTGGAAGGATCAGCCGACACGAGAACCTGTCTGCGATAAAGAAGGCAGGAATATCTGAAACAGAAATGGTTGGGTGTTCCAGAGATGAGAAAGGAAAGGCTCACTGAGTCTGCCACGAACACCTACCCAAGTCATGCTCTATCGCACACATTGCTTTAGAAATAACGTCTAAAGTATTCCAAACTAAACTAACTATCAATCAGTATAATGAAAATGTAAACTATTTTTTTTACATAGAAATAAATATCTTGTTTTTCCGATTGCAAATATAAGCTAAATTAAAACTGGAGTCGTGACAATAAAAACCGTTTAAGCATCCATATTTAATGTGTTTGCAAGTTTGGAATCCCTGGCGACGTCAGCAATGTTTTCATCAGAACAACATTTGTAAACCCTGTGTGGTTATCAGCTATGCCTCTACAGTATGTAAAGTTCTGATGTATTAACAATTACTTGAATGCAAACATCATCTGTGCTGTCACAGTATTATACAGTAAGGTGTACTCCTGTACTGTATATAGACCTCATCTTTCTCTATAGGTGCAGTAGTGTGTTCTGCAGTAAGAATACAAATGCATTTGCTGTCATGGGACACTGAGCTGCCATTTTATTTCAAGTCATCAACATTCATTACTCAAGTGAACTGAGACGCTACACTTTGGTTTCAGACCCAATCATCACAGCAGAGGCCGCACTTGTTAAGGTCCTAAATGACTTCCATTAACAGGCCGTTATCACTACACTTCCATTCTCATGAATCTCAACCTCAGTGCCCCTTTTGTGACGGCAGACCGTGAAAACTTAAAGCCAGTAAAAGCAATCAGCACCCTCAGCATTTTCCATATCCGTACTGTTACGGGTAGCTAGGGTCTATGCACAGCTACAGCTGTTTCAGGGTCAAACTACTCCTTAACATAGCCAGGCAAAAATTCACCCTTCGTATAGTAGCCCTTGTTCCCTCCCTATCCAAGCCATGCTCCCTCAACAGCAACGCAAGCTGTTGCTGTTGTTGCTCTAGAAAACCCATGTTCAGCATTTGTAAGCTTGTGGGAGAGTGAATTGTTACACAAAAATGCATTTACAAAAGGGTAATAAAAGAAATTCACAGCAAGCAGGGAGGCATGTTTTCTCTTCAGATTTAAAGGTACATTTAGTATACAACCACATTTACACCTATACTGTTACATTATCACTAAGTCAATTTTCAAAAGCAATGAAAGACTGGAGCTTAGTTCATTATACTGACTATATACATATCAGTGGTGTGCAGTCAGGCCCTTCAACCCCTTCAGAGAAGGGGTGACAAAAATTAATAAGACAAGAATAAATTA
>JAODUH010075440.1:0-15914 GCA_027564835.1 Typhlichthys subterraneus
TTTTGATTTTAAGAAATTGACTAGTATTCCTCTATTACAGCACACCTTCTTTAGTCAAAGGGGGACAAATGCCTTGGCTTGGGACAAATGCTTTTAGGCATTCACACTATAAATGCCACTTTTTTATTTCCCGGACAAGTAACTTTTATACTCGGACAAGTGAATTACAAATGTAAGTACAAGAAGGTACATCAAACAAAAGACAAGTACATCAAAATGCTTAATGTCAAGCCCTGAATATAGCTTCAGCTGCTCCACACACCCGATTCTCTGACACTGACACACCGTATGAGGTCATTCCAGAGTGTGGTCATCAGTTCATTGTGATAGTAGGCGCGATAATTTTTAGGAGCTGGGAATAAACATGGATGTTCCCTTTGACTCGGATGGTTTGTAATACAGCCGTTACAATTTAGGGTTCTGGGTGTGTTTATAGCGTCCTTCAGTAACCATGGACCACTAACCACCACTTGCTTTAAAATGAAAATAAACCTATTGATGAGCTGGCCATAGCTCTGGTTGTTAGCACCATCTGGCTCTGGCGTAGATGTGTGGTGCACCGCTGGTATCAGGTCTGTGTTGAGTTCTTGATCCGGCTCTACGTCTGATGAAACGTCCTCATTGGCGGCTATTTCCAAATTCTTTAGCAATATATGTGTGTATGAACTGCTCGCGGGTTGCGTCTCCTGGATCTCAGAATCTTGAAACATATCCTGATTCTCCAGCTCGTTAACAGGGTCCAGAGCAATATTGTGAAGATTTTGATGCATCTGCTTTGCTTGTTGAAGTTTTGAACGTAGTCCCTCTGTACGATTGATATAGCTATTATGATCTAGAGGGTGGGTCTCTTATCATGGCTCATTCATGACCCCACCCCCAAATAGATTGCAGCAGATTCGTACAAGATGACGCCACGTTGTACTCTGTTGAAATAGGAATCTTATGTGTAGCTTTTCCTTCATGGGCCCACGACCAATCTTGACCACTTTCAAAACAGGTATAAAACATTCAGAGACAGCACTTCTTTTTACCAAAATTATTTCACCATCTCCATATGTCGCTAGGTAGTGAAGAGCTCAGTATGTCTTACAGTAACTTTTCCAGCTACTATGGACCAGTGCTTCAACAGTCCATTTCTTCATATCTTGAGATGTAAGATTTCCCAGTAGTCAGCATTCAAACACATACTTCATTCGCAGTCGTTTTCTCTAGAAAAATGTCAATTCACTCTTCTGATAATCAAAGTTATACCTGCAGACCATAGTCCATAGTGCATAGTCCAAGATTCTGATAGAAGTTCTGGTGGTGGTATCTGTTTTCTGTACATTACACAACGTCGTTTCTTTGGCGGTGCTAATACATCCCCCGTTGGATACATTCTCGTTGATTTTGCTAGCTCATTTATCACAGCCATCAGTTGTTGTCTTGTCACTCTGCTCATAGCTCGTATTGATCGAGGTAAAATCCTTAATGTATGCTCGAGGGTCTGCATTCATATTCTGTGTTTCCCTCGTGGTGGTTTTTATAGCGCCTGTTTGAATTACGCCTAGACTTGCATGCGCGCGCACACACACACACACACACACACACACATACTCTGACACCTAGCCCCCACAGACACACCTCCCCATCTGTTCCGGATAGTGTCAAGGTTATCAGGTCTCGTCTATTGTGTGGGGGTAGATTTTCGCTATCTCCCTCAACCTTACGGATGTCTGTAGCCCCCGACCATAGCGATCTGTTGGGCCATCAATGACAACCTCTAAAGGCCATGGCTGTATAGCCGGCTGAGGGTTGATTATGTACTCTGTTTATATTTCCGCAAAGACATTTCTCAACATAGTGAAATCCTCTTTGCACAGCCCTACAACAGTTTGGTATATAATCGAGCTCGTTTCATAGCATGGAACGAGCTCGGCCCTGTCAGCTTATTGATATTTTTACATGGGCTAATCATAAGGAAATCTCTAGATTTACAACAGTCCACGTTAAACGCCTCCCTCATATTCGCAGATGATGTGAATCCATGGGTAATCATGAAATTTCCATCGTTAGCTTCAAGATCGTGCATCATCCACTTTACACAACAGTCCAATCTTAAGAAGTCTGTGTAGCACAACGATAATAGCAAAGTGGTTTCCCGCAGTCACTCGTCCCGTTCTAAGTTGTAGAGCATCAAGCGTTCAAATGATTCTTCATCTGTGCATTTATCAACATCAAAAGTGTACACCAACTGATGGTCATTCCTAAGATTATAACATCCCGTAGTATTGATGGTTAAGCCACCATTGAATAGACATCTGAATGCATCACACACAACCTGTGTTTATACCCTCGCCACACACACCGGCGACATCGGATATGGAGCCCCCACCTGTGAGACACGCATATGCGGCTTCAAAGCACAACAGACACCCCCGAATCATGAATAGCTTTTTATCTTAACCATAAAATAAATAACACCTCTTTTAACAACAGCAGTATAACCTGCAGACAGCTGAGAGATTCGCACCTCCGCAACACACCCACCACTTTTGGTATGTCAAAGCCCGACAGGCCGCGATCATAAAAAACTTTTTATCTTTTACAAAACCAATAAAATAAGTTACACCATTTTAACCACTGCATTATTACGCATAAAATGACATGTGAGTCGGGCTTATTAAAGTGAAAAAAAAGAACAATTTTAAACCAAATTTATAAATAGCTTTTTATCTTTAATGATGCCAATTTTTTAAATGTATATAATTTTTTTAATATAATTTTGATACTAATTAATAGCTGTCACTTTTTGTAGAGAGTTAGTTTGACAAGAACCACATTGTTATTCTCTCTCATGTCAGTAAGACTCCCCACCATAAAATGTAAAATGTTTGTCTTTTTTGTTGGTGTAATATTGAGTCTGAGGTCCTGGCCCTAGGTGAAGTTATACACAAATGGCTTTTGATGTGAAAAGTTGTCTAAATTAATGTTCTTTGTTGAACTCTTTGTAAAATGATGTGTGTGTAGTCTTACATTTATGTTTTATTTAATTAAATAACTAATTATCTGTGCTAAAACTTTTTTAAAATACATTTTTAAAGGGTTATGAATAATCTTACAAAGAATTATAGGGATTTTTCTTGTAAAAATACTGTAAAATATGTTAATTAGGGGACGGAAAATTACCATATTTGACAGTTTTCTATATTTTTAATATGGCATTATTTTCCCGTGTTTTATAGTAATATTCTGGAACCCCTGCGGCCTGAAAATTACAGTTTATTATAAAATATTTTTCATTGCAGCGATATGAATACAAGAGCTGAGGGGTACATGTACATTTTTTACCTGTAATGATGTCAATTTCAAAAGCTTCTATTTCTCCTTCTCTCCTCAGCGAATATCGGAGATCTGCATTGGCAGTGGTGGGGTCGTCTGCATCTGTAGCCTTTGCCTCAACAACCTTAGTGCCTACAAACCGAAGGTCAGGGTCAGTCCAGCACTGAGACACACCACCATTCTTCCAATTTATATCCTTTCATCTCATCTCCAGTCCTCTCCTTTCTCTTCATTTAATTTCCTTTTATTATTAACATTTTCCTCCGACCCTCTTTGTAACCCTTTCTCCTCTCATGCTTTCTGTTTTACATTAATTTTAATTTCTGCACTTCTGCTGTAGCTCCATTAAACCCCTGTTTGACATATAGTATCAGTTGAGTTGAACTTACTGGGACAAATTATTTGTTTTGCTTACTTATCTCCAGTGCTAAACTTTTCCCATGCAACCTTTTCTATACTTGATATTATATGGTATAATTAGGCAAAATATCTACCGCCTGTGTTTTTGGTTGAGAAAGTATTATGATTGATTAGGCGTTTCTGGTGCCAAGTCACAGTACATACCAATATGTGACCTCTCCAAAATGGATCCATTGTAGATAATGGGGAAGACAGGGATATTGTCATTAATGTCGGTTACTAGAATATGAAATTCCTCTGGTTCCTCCAATTGACTGTGGTTTTTTCCATCGAACATGGTGGCTTTCAGCGAGTACCGGTTCTTCTCCTCTCTGTTCAGAGACTTTGTGACATACAGGTCTCCTTGTTGATCCACTGTGAAGATAGTGTTAGCTCCCTCCCCTTCTATTTTGAAAATCTTTACCCCCACTTCTTTGCTGGACTTCAGCTGTGGAAAGAAAATATTATTTTTCATTCGTCAAAACTATTCTATTTTGAAACGCCCTATTGCATTGTTTGGTTGTGTCCTATCAACATTTAAAAATGGACAGTCTCCAGAATATTATAGAATGAAATTGTGTATCTAAACGGAAGACAATCAGTTAGGGTCAGCAAACAGCAGAACCAGCATCAGATCACCTCTGGAGAAATATCACTGGCCAATAAAATGTGTTAATTTGTGAGCTTAGTTTGTCTACATTTTGGCAGAGGTTTGACAAGTTGCAACTATTTGTAATGGCATTTACACAGTGCTATTTCTATAAATATGAGAAAAGCTGCACTGGACTGGAGCTGAGATCGTACAGATAAACTAGACAGGACCAGTATTTACCCTTGACTTACCTGTCCTATCTTTTGTGGCATGGGTGAGTCCTTCTCCTCCTCTACATAAAGAGTGTTCCAGATCCAGTATCTCTTCTGCCTGAACAGAACAGGTTGGGCCTCACTGGTGGGCCCACTTGCCTCAGCTATTGCCACCGAAAGGCTAGAGTCGCTCTGTACTCGCGTTAGAGCGAGAGACAGGACCAAGGCCATAAGGCATGCCAACCGTCTGCAATGCTGAGACATTATCTGGGTCAGGAAAGACTGAGATAGAGAAGAAAAGCAGAGGAGAAAAATACTTAGAAAGGAGCTCATAATTAGAACCTCTAATCAGGTCTGGGCAGGCCCGTTCTTTTTTGCTAGGTGGGAAGACAGAGGCACAGTCTAGGGCAAACTGTCTTTTTGGTCTTCTACAAAGTCCAGCTACCAGCTAAACCTTTGAAAGGCCTGCAAGCCCAAGGTGCTGAAACCACATCACTGTTCTGACTGGGGGAGATTGGGGGAAATTAAACACATGCCTGCTTGTGACCCATTTTAGGTGCAACAGTGCAATGCACAAAACAGAGACGTGGATTTATTAAGTCAGTTAGGATGTCAGTTTTTTTTTTAATCAGAAACTGAAAGACAGTTTCTACAGGGCTTTGCTGCTCTCAAGGATATATTTTATTGTTACATTACATTGTTCATGTAAATCTTATATGCTGTTGGATCACTTCTACTTTTACTATATGCTGTTCTAATTGTTCCCACAGCCATCTTACGCTGTAACATATTTGGAATAATTATTTTATACAAATACATGTATCTAGTACATCCTATCATTACTGTGTAATTGAAGCTGTGGTATTCTCCTTTCAGCAAGGAGATTAATACATGTATTTTAATATTTTCATATATAATATTTTCAACAGAAAATAACCTTAACTGCATGTGCTTTCCATGTTTCTATAGTGTTACTATTATTCATTTACTCTAATGTCCATCCTTTTATGGTATTTATATATTGAATTTACTTCAATACAAAACTAAATAGTATATTATCAATGCCTTTTGATAGATTTTTGAGTTGTCGGTTATTCATTAATGCATCATCCTCCACAAACAGACAACCATGCACCCACGCGCTGTATACTGTATCTAATGCAAAATAAATGCCACAAAAATAATCTTAAAAACATGTCAGTATGCTGCACTGATCCAGCAGATATCTCCCCTGCTAATCCCAAAGATAATTTACTTTGATTGACTCAATAATTACCAGGGGAGACCGAGGGAGATTAGGAATAATTACTGTATGTTGGTACAATAATTTAATCTAATGGCCTAATATGGTATTCTCCTGGTCCTCTCTATTCTCTTGACATATGACCTCTGATCAGTATCTATACAGCCAGAACTCTATACTGAATTGATTCAATTTTGGCCAGAAATTGTGTTTTGAGAATAAGGTCTTCTGTATAAAATTAACTTTGCTGGAATTCCCCTTTCTTTCTTAACAGTACACAAAACTATGCAGATGAGAGTTAGTGGTTTAGGTGTGCGCCGTGGCTACAACGCAACCATACGACCATTCATAAAAACCATTCCATTTGCAAATATGTTGTATTGCTGTCTGGATAAAACATTGGTTTGTGTGTCTCATCCCCCACTGGCTAATTTGCAATTAGTTTTAGGGTTAGTACGTAGGGTAAAAAAGTTAACACTTGATCACATATTTTAAAATTATATCCCGTATATATTATTGCCAGATGAAGAAAATGTAGCCTACTGTATATCATCACATAGATTTATACTGTACAGTCAAAAGTATTTATTTATTATGACAAAACTAAAAACAAGTAGAACACTTAGCCAACATCCTCCTCAGAAACTGGAAGTATAAACATAATGCCTTTGGAGAAATGCCGTTAGGTCTCCTAATGAATGGTTATCGCTAGAGGATGCACACCCTTCCGGCTATTCATACGGTGTTGCTGTAACATTTTACACACACATAACAGGGGTGGAATTACAGACACCAAAACAGCAACCACAAACTCAAACAATAACCCAGATAGGGGAAAGGAAATAACAACTTAATATAAGCATGCAGGCTGATCCAGGAAAACAAAACCGGTGTGAGAAATTAAAAGGATGGGAGAAGGGAAGGACCGGAGATTAGCGTACTGACCTAGCACATCAGCGACAGGAAGGCCAGTTGCTATCCCCTCCACCCCTCCGCCACAGAGTTGAGTCATTTATACATTGGGGTCAATTTAAGACATCCTGTAACAGATCCGGTTTTAGCCTGCTATGTTTGGGTGGGCTTCTAGAAATAATAGGTGGGCAACTTTGGCCCGAAGGCATGTAATTTAGCTTAGTGATTCTGTCTTGACCTCACAAGCTCCAGTTTGACTTTCTGACTATCAGTCTGGATAGGCTCCAAATAGTTGTGCTTCTGTCTGAACCATCAGTATTTCTGACCAATAAGCATCATACTGGTAGTGGCGGCTGCAGGCATAGTTTACGTGTGATGTTAACCAACAATCACTGTCAGGTCAAGGTCAAGAATTGTTTTGAAAGTGCCTGCATTTCTCTAAACAGTTTCAGCGGCTTTCCCAGATGGTTCTGTGTAACTGTAACGGTTTGAGTGAGGGGTGGCAGAAATCAAACGCCGGCTGGAGTTAAGAATGTTGAATTTAATCAAAAACAAGGCAAAAACACTCACCAGTTACAGCAAACAATAACCGACAGAGACAGGGAGAAATAGAGGGCTACATATACTAAAGCTAATTAGGGGAATGGGCACCAGGTGTGTAATGACAAGGCAAGCAAAAGAGTGAAGGGAAACCCCAGGAAGCATGGCAGGGCCATTAAGCCATGACAGTACCCCCCCCACCCAAAGCCCCGGCTACCAGACGGAGCCACCACCCAACCCAAGGGAGGGAGGGAGGGAGGGGGGGAAAAGCCAACCCCTCCCCCACCAGCTATGATCGGCTGAAGGGGGAGGAGCCGCCGGAACCTCCTGAGGGGGCGGAGCCGCCGGAACCTCCAGAGGGGGCGGAGCCGCCGGAACAATCCAAGGGGACGGAGCCGCCGGTACCACCAGAAGGGGTGGAGCCGCCGTTACCTCCAGAGGGGGCGGAGTTGACTCTGGAGGCGGGGTCGAGTCTGACTCTGGGAGAGGGAGAGCCGACTCTGGGAGGAGAGGCAGAGGCGGGGCCGACTCTGGGAGAGGAGGCAGGACCCAGTCATCGGGCTCTTGCCCTTCCACGGGGTCCGGGGGCGGAGGCCAGTCATCGGGCTCCAGCCAGTCCTCGGGGAGAGGCAGAGGCGGGGCCGACTCTGGGCGGAAAAGCAGAGGCGGGGCCGCCACTGTGGGAGGCGGGGCCGACTCTGGGATAGGAGGCAGAGGCAGGACCTTGTCCTTGGGCTCCAGCCAGTCCTAGGGCTCCGGGGGCGGAGGCCAGTCCTCGGGAAAAGGCAGAGGCGGGACCGACTCTGGGGGAGGCGGGGCCGACTCTGGAAGGAGAGGCGGAGGTAGGACCCAGTCCTCGGGCTCCAGCCAGACCACGGTCTCCGGGGGCGGAGGCCAGTCATCGGGCTCCAGCCCTTCCGTGTGCTCCGGCAGTGGAGGCCAGTCATCGGGCTCCAGCCCTTCCACTGGCTCCGGGGGCGGAGGCCTTTCCTCGGGCTCCATGGCAGCAGACTGTACCGGTAGCTCCTTCCCAGGGCTGGCGGGAGGCGCCGGCTGCTGCATGGGTGGGCACGCCCTACGCCTTGGTGCTGCCCCCCCCAAAATTTACTTGGGGAGGCCTCAGGGGTAGAGCCGGACCAGGAGCGGAGGCAAGCTGCGTGGAGCTTAGTTCCCCGCCTTCCTCGGGGAATGCAGGAACTAGCCTCAACAGCATGGGGTCTCATATTAGGACGTCCCCCGGGGTGTAGTCGAACTCCCCTGACTCAGAGTAGAACTCCTTGTCAGAGTCATCAAAGAAGTCAGAGAGGGGGACAGACAACCAGTCTATGTCACTCACATACACCCCTCCTGGTTGCTGCAGGGGGTGTGCATTGCCAAAATAGGCATTGAGCCCGTGGTCTTCTTCCTCGGGCGTCTCTGGCTCCATGCATGGCCAGGTGCTTCCACCTAGTGTGACCATGGCTACAAACACTCCTCAATAAAACAAAAATACAAAAAAAGAAAGCAACCTGCTGGTTTCTTGTTGGTCGGTTATTCTGTCACAAAAATGAGTGGGGGTGGCAGAAACCAAACGCAGGTTGGAAGTATAACAATCTTTTATTTGATTTAATCAAAAGGAATAACTCTCACCAGTACAGCAAACAATAACCGACATGGCAGGGCAATTAAGCCGTGACATCAGGCTTCTTTTTGAATGTGCGGCAAACAGAGTTAAGGCGGCGCATGGCTTGTTCTTTGTTATTTCGTAGACGAGGTCTTGGTGAACGAAAAGGCAGTGGCTCCACCCAACTATTAGATTCATCCATAAATCATCAATGAACTGTCTGTCCTCAATGGAGAGAGCTGTTTTGTTATCATCTTCTGATTTCTCAAACACTGTGCTACCTAGAGATTTTTCTAGATAAGGTGACGGATGATAAGAGATATATGAGCTGAGGGCTGGCTTTGATGAGGGCGTTCTAAAACTGTTCTGTTTGTGTAGTTTCTCCTTCAGCATGATTTGACTGGGGCAAGGAATGAAGTGTGATGGGTGACCATTATCAAGAATGTTTGTGTGGTATACACCTACAGTTTCAGATTTGTGTGCTGCACCCAAACAAACATCTCCAACAACCACCCAATGTCAAGTCTTTGGGCATAAGGTGTGTTTAATGGCCCATTGCGCTGTTCTCTCACCTTGTGGACCTGTAGAACGTCACATCCGAGGAGGAGGAGAATCCTTGCATCTGGGTCGAGAGGATGGATGAGATGACTGATCGGTTTGAGATACAGGTGGTGCATTGCAACCTCTGGTGTAGGTATTTCCGTTTTGTCTTCTGGAATATGGTTACAATCAATCAGCACTGGGAGTTGCACAATACAATCTCCATCTAAGGGTTGTGCAATAAAGTTTGTAGCTCTTCTGCCAGACATCTGTTAGTCCAGCACAGGTATATGATGAATCAAAGCCCTTGCGACTGAAGATGTCAAAGAATTCAGATCTAGCAAGAGAGCGGTTGCTTTGGTCGTCGATAATGGCATAGACTTTTTCTACTTTGTCAGGCTGATTCTTGAGGAAGACATTTATTAGACATATTTTGGAACAAGAACGGGATGTTAGACTGTCTCCACACACCTCTGTGCACTTAGAGTTTACCATTGTGTAATCACTTCCTCTCTCCCCGCCATGCTCTGTATAAGGGTTGTTGATAGTCCATGGTGGCGGTCCTGGATGGAGAGCTGTGACGTGCTTGTCGCTGTTACATTCTGCACAATGAACTTTAGCCATGTGTGTGTTCGACATGCAGCATCTGTAGCAAATGCTGTTTTCTCTCAGAAATGCTTTACGTTCTGCTATGTCTTTGGATCTAAATCCTCTACACCGTCTGAGCGGATGTGGTTTGTTATGAATTGGACACTGTCGATTGATATCTATCTTATTGTTAACAATGTCGTTGCTCTGTGAGACACCCGATGGACATATTTCCTTCTTATGAATGGAAATGAAATTCCTGGGCTGTCCATATATTTTTTCCTTATCTCTTGCTCCCTCTAGTGTTGAAGCTGCAGAATTGTACAGTGAAAAACTAGGGTCATTGCGTGTATATGCTTCCCGACAAATTGTGAGCACATTCATCGAGAATGTGCTCATCAACCTACCGATAGAGAAGATCATATGGAAGATGCGCACGATGTATAACTGGTACAACAAACAGATCACAACTACGGTCGTAACCCTTCATCTGGTAAGTTAGCCTACATTTACAGCCAGCTGACACTTTTATCTAAAGGGATTTACTATTTGTATTTGTTAATAGAACAGATCATATGTTATAGCCTACTACATAGTGCGTACGCAAGAAACATTGTAGAATAATGACAACAGCAGGTAATCAGTGCTACAGTTTGCAACATACATTATCTAATATGTGCCATACAATTCCCGGAAAGAAATGTTAAAAGCCAAAGTACCTACACAGTGCCTTTTAACCACCTAAAAACGAGAGGCCCCTCCCTTGGGGACAGCTGCACTCCTCACTACACACATGATACAAGAACATGCTAAAAGTAAAGCAACATAGACATGCTGCACATCTACTCCAGGAGAAGAAACTCGACTAAAAAGTAATAAATTCAATTTTTACCTAAACAAAACATAATTGTAACACCAAGCATCTAAACGTGCATATGTTCATAAATAAAAATGATTGTGCACTATTTTGCTGACTTTATGCTACCCACACATGCCTCATATCATATGAAAGCCCAGGATGTACAGATTCTGACAGTATAACTTTTATCATAATCAGTTGTACAGTTTGGCATAAATAGAGGTTCCGCCTGACATGTTTCTAATAAAACCTCTCTCCATTTGCTCTGCTTCACTTAAATTAGAATCAACCTTTGCACAGAAAATTTTCAGATGTTGGGCTTTTGTTTTCTAGAGGTTTGAGGCTGCAACTGCATCATCCCAAAGGGGTTTTTTATCTTATAATTAAGCGGGAATCAAATTTTAAATGTTTACTGTTTTCCATCTCTATACACTCTGCAATGGTAATACAACATCAGTTTACATATAAGGTATTCACATTCAATAGTTTCCGCCATATCAAATGAGACCAGATGTGTGTATATAGGCCTCGTAGTTGAGGAACTGCACTTGATTTATTTGTAGTATTACATTTTAGACGGTTTTCCTGGAAATTGTGCTTAACAGACAGGAGACAGGTTTTATTTTATATTATTTTATATAAAAGTTAAGATAATGCAACATACCAACATAAAGAAAAAATTAAACTGAAAATACAGTTAAAATATCTAAAGCTTAATATTTGTTAGAAGATAGAACATTAAAGTAATGTACAAATGCACTGTAGTCCTGTAATAAAGTGAAGACATGGTTGAGCTGAAAATGTAACATTGAGATTTGGAAGATTGCTGTACAAATAATTAATGTTTTCCATATTCTGAACAATAAGTTTAATATCTCATAAAGTTTTAATTGTTCAAGGCTACCGAAAATGCAACATTAAATATTTTAACTAAATTTTCCCCTAAATGTTAGCTTGTGGTTAGACATTATACTGACCTTTTCCTAATGCTTTTATCTTCTTCAGGTGACTTTTTTTGGAAAAAAAAAATTGGAATCTAAGATAGGTGAACTATCTACAACAAAACTACATGTCAACAGTACTGTGCAACTGATGAAGATTTTATATTCTACACTCGTTTTCCATCAGAGAAGGTATTTTGGACATTCTGGGAGTCAGTTGCCCCATCAGCATCCAAATTAGTGCACTGGAGTAGAGCACAGAGGATGGACGATGCCATGGAAATTGAGAAACCAAGTCCAACTCGTAGACTGGCACTTGTGGATGAGCTGTTTCTGTATTGTTGTCGTGTTGTAGTCGGCCTGAAAGAGAAGGTCATAGCAGACATGTTTGACATCAGCACCACAACTGTGAGCAGAGTAATAATCACATGGGCCAACTATTTATACCTTGTCTTGGGGTCAGTACCCCAGTAACAGACAGTAACTGTCCAGGGAACAGGTCCAAGCAACAATGCTGGCAAGCTTTACACAGTATTGCCCAAATGTGAGTGATTCTGGATTGCACGGAAATTAGATGTGAATCGCCGTCATCACTTACACTCCAGTCTGAAACATTATCAAAATATAAAAACCACACCACTTTCAAAGCTCTGATAGGTATTGCCCCATGTGGTGTAATCACATTCATTTCAAAGCACTTCACAGGATCAATATCTGACCAGGACATAACAAGGCACTCTGAAATACTCGGGTTACTAGAGCCTGGTGATGCATGCATGCCCGATAAAGGCTTCATCATTGACCAGATGCTATCTGATGTTGGTGCAAGCCTCATTATCCAGCCATTCAAGAGAGGAACCTGCTTGCAATGCAAAAAACAATGCATTGCACGTCTAAGAATCCTTGTTGAGAGAGCCGTCAGGAGAGTAAAGGAATATCATATATGGGACACAACCATTACGTTTAACCTTTCAGGTTCAGTCAACCAGATATGGGCCACATGCTGCCTAATGTCCAACTTCCAAGGACCACTGGATGTGAAAGGTGATTTAACTGTGTGATATACTGAAATATTTAATTGGGTAACATGACATGTAATAACATTTGAAGTACAATAACAAGTATTCAAGTAAGAATAAAGTGCAGATTACAATATACAGTCTATAATAATTAAATGAATGTGAAAATGCAGTGTATTATAAAGTGTTAAAATAGTTAATAGATAAACGTGTACATTTAATAGATTGACTTACTGTGTATAATACTTAGGGGTGTCCTCACTTTTGTTGCCAGCGGTTTAGACATTAATGGCTGGTTGTGTTATTTTGAAGGGACAGCAAATTTACACTGTTCTACAAGCTGTACAATCACTGCTTTACATTGCAGAAAAGTGTCATTTCTTCATTGTTGTCACATGAAAAGATATGCTCACATATTTGCAACTATGTGAGGGGTGTACTCACTTTTGTGAGATACTGTGTGTGTGTATGTATGTATATATATTTTAAAGTTAGCATGTGAGGTTTCAATACTTGCTAACAGGTAACACTCTAAAAATGTAAATGGAATAGATTAATTTAACTGAATGTGTAATTTTTATATAAAAGTAAATTGTGTGTTAGCATGTGGGATTATACAGTATTTTCAGGTACCAATGTCAGGTACAGGTCAAGCGTATTCAAATGTAAATAGAGTAGATTGATTTACTGCTGTGTATAAATGTTAAATCTTTATAATTAAAAATATATTCTGTGTTTGTTGACGTGTGAGGAGTTACTGCATTTTCAGGTAGGTTTCCATGTATGTGTTAAAGAAGAATAGGTCAAGCTTATTCTTCATTTCCATGATCAGGGAGTCGTCATGCCAAATCCTATCAACTGTTAGGTCACTTATAGTAGATGTGATAAAATCACACCAGGGCAGGCCAGTTATGGCCAGCTGGCCTTGTACTTGCCAGAAGTACCTGTGGTTCTTTTTCAGTTTAGCCTGACCACTGATGAACTTAATGTGCGGGGCATCGGTTATGCTGTCAATGTTTGGGCATTTGACTTTGGCTAATACAAAGGGAGGTCTTTCTGTAGGATCATATACCTTAGCATCAGGAGTAGCACCAAGGTAAGGCGTGTCCTGGTGTATAACAAATCCTGATGGTGACACATTTACATTACACATGTCACTGTACTGCTTCCAGACCTCTGGCTCAAGGTCAAGACCCCTTTTCATGGCAGATGTTTGCCGCACTCTCCATTTGATGAAAATTATGATAATTTAGAACAAAATTTAGACATCTTTCTAATGTATAGCCATTTAAAGGAAGTTGTGGGAATACGGGGGCTTCAGGATGCTTACTAATTTCTCGTGTTACCATGGGTGGGCACTGATACGACAGAACCATATTTTGTGTCGACTAAAGTCATGTTGGAGAGGCCACATAATATCTTGCAAATTCCAGGTTGTGGTCTAGGTCTCTTAAGTGGGCTCCAACTGATAGCACTGCTGGGTCAGGGAGGGGTCCTAAAAACAGGATTTACAAGTAGCAATAAATAATACGAGCCTGATTCATGTAATCATGTACAGAAGCAAATCATTACTATTCCTTATACAAATACTCACCTGGGTATGCACGTTAAAGTGTAGATTTAACACAACTTCGTCCTTGTGCTCTTGGCTTCCATACCACAAGTTCATCTGTGGGTTCCGGACAAATCCCCATGACCACATTTTATTATACACAAAACAAATACACACTTGCAATACTAATAGTACGTGTATTCACTGGTCAGTTTAACACAATCACATTGTAAGAGTACAATTTCTGTCTTTACTCCCATAGTGCTGCAGTGTGCAGTTTAGAAATAGTGCAGGTTAATATAGACTGTCCCATATGTACCCTACAGCTCCTCCATTTTTGTGACAGTAGGGAAGTAACCATATAACCATGTATCTACGAGCGTTAAACACGCAACTGGGTTCAGACATCTCACCTGTGTTCTCGGTCTGTGCCATGTTTGAAGAGCACTAGTGCATGACAGTGGTGGTGGCACTGTCTTTAGTCCCATAGTGCTGTAGTGCGCAGTTTGTAAAAGCAGTGCAACCACATGGTTGCACAAAGCCTTTCCAGCTGCACAGGAACAGCAACATCCATGTAATACAGGCTTCCTAACTTCTTCCTGTACAACCTTGAATTAAATAATATATACTTTACAAGGAGGACACACAGTAAAATGCATTTACTTTACAATAGAAAAAGAAACAAGTCTGAACCATTTTGCAATTTGTGTCACGGCTTAATGGCCCTGCCATGCTTCCTGGGGTTTCCCTTCACTCTTTTGCTTGTCTTGTCATTACACACACCTGGTGCCCATTCCCCTAATTAGCTTTAGTATATGTAGCCCTCTGTTTCTCCCTGTCTGTCGGTTATTGTTTTGCTTTTTGATTAAACTCCAGATTGTTATACTTCCAACCTGCGTTTGGTTTCTGCCATCCCCACTCATTTTTGTGACAATTTGTATTATTTTGTAGCAATGTATGGAACTATTATGGAGCCTTTTGCAATACAACAAACTGCAATATATTAGTATCCACATTATGTAAACCCATGTAACTAAATAAAAACACAAAATACCTAGAATCTCATAACACAGAATACATAAAGACTGTCAAATTGTCGTTTTGTTTTTGCATGCTGTGTCTCCTGCTGCACCACTGACACGCTGACCACTAGGCATGATTTCGTACTCGAGGATACACCTCCTTAACCCAATGCAACTTGTAGTTTATGGGGCTCCTTGTTCTTTCTCATTGACCGGTAGCAGCTTGCCTGTATTACCACACCCTCGTTCACTAAATCTGACAATGCATGTAAAAGGGGGATAATGTTATCACAATTTACTGACAACTAAATCCATCCATCCATCCATCTTCTCCCGCTTATCCGGAGTCGGGTCGCGGGGGCAGCAGCTTCAGCAAGGGACCTCAAACTTGCCGTTTGTACCCGTGATCTTGTTCTTTCAGTCATGACCCACCCTTCATGACATGGGTGAGGGTAGGAACAAAAATTGCCCTGAAGATCGAGAGCTTTGCCTTTCGGCTCAGCTCTCTTTTCGTCACAACGGTGCGGTAAAGTGATTGCAATACCACTCCCGCTGCTCCGATTCTCCGGCC
>JAODUH010075451.1:0-15914 GCA_027564835.1 Typhlichthys subterraneus
TAATGCCTTTTCCCATAACCTTTGTGATTTTAAAATATCGAAATTAATATCGATATTGCAATTTTCATGATCAATATAGCAATATCACATTTGATCAATATTGTGCACCCCTAGTTTATAAGGTACATATATAAATGTATGGTATTTTTTACACACTGGTACAATGTACAGGCAAACAAACCTGCCTCAAAAGGAACACGGGCTCCTGAAGTGCGTTCAGAATTGGTGAACGTTGGAACATATCCATACAGTTTTTCTGCTTGATTTTGTGTTCACTGCGAACACAAGCAAACAGTCTGAGGAGGTAGTTCTCAGCGAACTGACACTGGACGAAGGGCGACCATTTTAAATGTACCCATTAAGGAATGTTCACTTGTCATGTTTGCCACGAACACTGCCATTGCTTGCCAATTCTGAACGCACCTCTGGTTTCCACACGGCTGAATCCTGTGTGTCTCTTCCTCAAGGCCGCCTGTACCGGTGCAGTTCCAGTACTTCCTGCCCTCCTACTCCCCCTCGCCTTACCCGCTGACCCACACCTACACCCCCATCACAAGCTCTGTGTCCACCATCCGCCAGTACCCCGGTAAGTACGCCCAGTTTTACTGTCCGAACACTGAATGTTCTGTCCGAAGCCAGAGCATAGTCAAAGTAGAGGCCGCTGCTGCCATTGTTGTTTTATTAAATGATTATTTAATGTAAAACAAGCAGCGTTGACTCAAAGCATGCCGACAGCATCACTGTTGATGTTGTCTTCAGTGACTACTCAAGTTCCGAGCTCCACCTTCAATATTATATAGCAAGATAATAGTCAGAATACAAGTCGATGCCATTCTTATGTTTTTGCTTTTGTTATTATTTAAAGGTGTATATACGTCTGCGATTTTAAGCTAACACACTATCAAATTCGCCAAATATCCGCTAGCTTGCCATTCTCTCTGCGTGCTGAAAAACAAAGAATCTGCTACTTCTACACAGCCCCGACTATAAGTAGGAACACAAAGTGTGGAACGTCGCATATAACAACAACCCCCATTGGCTTCGCAGTGTGTTTTCTAATGTGTGGGGGCGGAGCTTTTGAGGGAGCGCCCTATGACATTGAAGGGAGAGGCGTTTTTTTTTTTGACGTGAGATTGAAGTTAGCAAGCTTTGTCAAGTTCGTGAGACCCTGCCTGCCCTTTTTAAATGTAAACCCAGCAAAGCTGAGCCAAAGCCTATAGCCTCCTTCCTAATATGCTTGCTCTGAGCCAATGTGAGCGCTATTAACCCAGAACCGCATTGTTGCCATTGCGTCCAGTGACCCCTCAAGCTCCGAGCTCTGCCCTTCCCACCTCGGTGGGCGTGGGCGTGGCCACCACCGTCCACCTCAACCCCATGCAGCTGATGGCCGTGGACCGCATCGGCCTGCAGTCGGCGGCCCAGATCAGCACCCAGGGCATCCAGCCGGCGCCCATCGCCGCCCAGGGCATGCAGCCTGCGCCCATGGGCGTGCAGGGGCTGCACACGTCTGCCTCCATCGCCACCACGCAGGGCATCCAGCAGGCACCGACCGTTGCTCAGCAACAGCAGCAGCAACAACAGCAGACACAGGCAGAGGCCAAATCGGGTAATGACCCTGCTTTCACACAGGACAAAAGATGGCCATTCCTGAAGTGTGGTTAACGTATTGGTTGGATTGTTTGCTTCGCAAATGCGTCACGCTGCCTTTAATTTCATTGGTAGTCTCCACCCTGTCGCATCACTCAGTATTTGCGTGAAGTAGATCTGTCGCCCCGCCTAGTTGACTCGGCAGTGGCTATATGTCTCTTGGTGCTGTGAGTCTCGTTGAAAAGATTTGTCTCCCTCGTTTGCCGTCTGTGAGAACGCAGGGTAACGCCCTGAACGCTTGTTCCGCCAAGGCAACTGTCTGTGTGCGCCGTGGTCACGGAACACTCTTCAGAATGCACTGCAGCGTAACAATGCTGTCTCCCCGGGAGAGTTCAAAGCTTCCATAAAAGAAACTGTGTAACTGAAGAATGTAAACTGCTACTGCTATAACCCGTGCGTGTGAATAAGGTCATGTTGTGCCCTGTCCGCTCCATTTTCTAAATGTTTTGACTTCGTAACTGTGTGGCCAGGTCTCCCTAGAACAAGATCGTTTAATCTCAAGGGACTACCTGGTCAAATAAAATGAATAAAATAAACCGGTATTGCTTAAAGTAACCTGAGCTTTTTGTCCGTCCCGACCCAGGCCTGGTGTTAGCGGATGGCTTCGTAGCGAGCCCCATCGGCAGCACGTTTGGGGTCACGCAGCCAGTGGCCACCATGGTTCAGGCACACACCCAGGCGGGGGTTGGTGTGGGCGGGGCTCCCCCACTGGTTTCCTCCCCCAGGCCCAGCATACTGCGCAAGAAGCCCACCAACGAAGGGTAAGTGGAGCAGCTGGGGCCCTCGCTTGTCAGGGCTCCCGGCGTACGCATGCACACACGCACGCGGAGCAGACCGAACACAGCAGCCTTCTGTACACAAATACACTCTCACAATTGAGGAGTACACCTTTTTATTTAGTATAGTATCAACAAAATACATGGGGATGAAGATGGGTGTGTGCATTATTGGTACTATCTCACACAATGCACACAGTAATGGTTTGATGCTAAGGTTAAAGTACACAGCAGGGCAGGATAGACTAGTGCCTATTGTGGCTGTAAGCACCCTTGAACAAGACATCCTAACCCTCCTCAACGTAATTATAATGTTTTTTACTGTGTTTTTGAGAACGAGTATTCGAATACTCGTTCGGAAATACCGTCAAGCACTCGAAACCTGTAAAATGGTATTCGGGACAGTCCTAGTAAGTAACCTTGCACAAGACGTCCTAACCCTCCTTAACAGCATAACTGTTCTGACTGTATATGCCTGGATCGCCGTGGTCGGCCAGATGAACTAACCGTTACTGTCAACTGTTAGCAGCTGTGTTCGTAAGAACCTGATCCCCGGCCAGCTGAGCGAGCCCGGCAGTGGGAGGATGGAGACGGGTGGAAGAGCAGCAGGGTCTCCCAGACCAGCCGGGTAAGCAGCCTCACCTTCTCGTCCTGTGACCCCTATATAGGCACACGGGTCCCAGACTGTACACAAGTAAAGGCTGGCTCTGCAAGACTTGAATAAATAATGCACCGCTAGCATTGTGCTGGAATTGTGACAATGATAACAGCCAATGGAAATCTGCTAGCCCACTTACTGCTAGTGTTGACAAGCTTACAAAAGCAGAGCCATGTAGACGAGAGAGTCGTGCCTACAGAAGTTTCATGAAGATGCAAAACTGTTCCAGGAAGTGCTTGGTGAGCATTTTGAATCAATAAATACAGATTACATTTACAGTATCATTTATAGGGTACTTTTGCATTTGTGGTTTCCGGGTTTTGACGTTGCACAATCCGCCATTGCTGTGAAGAAACGGTCCATTGAAGTGAACGACGTTGACGCAACTCTCTCTCTTACATGGCTCTGGCTTACAGGGTCTATGTATCAGATGTTGGTGTTAATCATAGGAGGCTACTCTTAAAAATTCTTTACAGAAAGTCTGGCACACAGCGCTGGCTAACTGCGTTCCGCCTACTTGACAAGCGAGGTGTTTTGATTGACATGCAGGACGACCAACTATGTAAGTCAATGACCAATTCGGACGTTAAACCTGCAATGAGGAAAACTAAACAACAGAACTCTGGCTGTTTACAGGCTACGGTTACTGAATAAAATACATGTTACATTTCAATTGGTAAATGAAGCACTGCGCTATCGGTGCACCGGAAATTAGGCTGACATCCTTGTGAGTGACAGTGCGAAGAGCCAATTGTTATCGACAGTATTCCCGAAAGTCCCGTGTCGAGCTGTATCAGACGGTCAGCACAGAGTTGCCTATGTGACGTAGTGCTAATGAACGGAAGAGGCAGAGACTACTCTGAAGCTAGCTGCTCCTGTGCTCCCTCCTCCAGGGTGAAAGCCAAGGCGGAGGTGCACATGTGGTGCGCCACGGCCACGCCCGTCACGGCCACGGTGGAGGCCCTGCCCTGCCCGGGGGTCGTGGAGCAGCAGGCCGCCTCGTCCCCGATCGCCCAGCACGTCAGCCAGGCCATGCCCGCCATGCTGGGCCCGCCGGGGCCCCCTGCGCCCCCCTCCCAGCCGCCCGCCGTGCTCTCGGCGCTGCCGGCGGCGACCATGCCGGTCACGCCGCCGGCCCCCGCCTCCACGGCCAACGCGGTGGCCGCGCCTACGCAGCCCGCCGCCAGCAGCGCTGCGGCCGCCCCCGCAGCCTCTCCCGACGTCAAGGTGAAGCAGGAGGCCGAGCCCATGGACACGTCTCAGCCAGGTGAGTGACACGGCGGGTCACCCCCCCCCCCACCCCCGAATGACATGCCCGCTCACGTCATTCAGAATTGTCTAATATGTAAAGCTTTGGACAATATTAAAGTGTAACTGCACCCTAACGTGTTTTCTGAGCTGTAAACCAAGTAATATGATTGATCTGTGATGAGACACATCAGTGCTCGATACACTTAGTACGCTCATGTCATCAAATACAAATGTTAATGTTGGTCCCTCTCTCAGCCCCCTCCTATGTGTGTATGTATGTATGTATGTTTAAAAATACATATACACAAAAACTTAGAAATGGTAAAACCAGAGATACCAGTGGTCTCTTAACTTTTTCCAGAGCTGTATAAATATGTATTTAGTGCATGTACGGTGTACGGTCCATAATGTGTTCATCTTGTATTGAAACTAATTAAATTACAACCTGTGAATCCTTTGTTTGGAAATGATTTCCTTGTAAAATGTAAGGAAAGCGTAGTGTAGTGTACCTTGTTCACATTCAAATGAATGGGTCATTTTAACGAGCTGTTAATTGGAATCAGCTGTGTTGGAGCAGGGAGACATCTAAAACATGGAGTGCAGCGGCCCTTTAGGACCAGGATTGGGGACCACTGGTCTAAACTGACACACTTTCCTCCCCTCCCACAGCACCCAACTTGACCCTGCCCGCGGCCCCGTCGTCGGCCAATCAGGCGTCCTCCCTCACGCCCGCCTTGGGGGAACTCATTCCGGGAGCGTCGCCCCGGAAGAAGCCCCGCAAGCAGCAGCACATCATCTCCACGGAGGAGAGCGAGATGGTGGAGACCAACAGCACGGATGAGGAGAGGGCTGCCGGCAGGCCCCTGACCTCCAGGGCAGAGAGGCGCGAGTCCCCGCCCAGGGAATACGTCGGTACGGATGCAATTCGAAACAACGGGAACTTAATTTAGCTATTTCTGTCCAGTATAAATATGGACGAGCGTAAAGAGAACCAAACTAAATTGTGACCTCCGTGATAACTTTAAAAAATGTAAATAAATGTTAGGTTTTATTAATTACCAGTCCTTTACATAGGACTCTATATGAGTGACAGGCATGTAATTCCCAACAAGCAGGTATTATTTGACATGTATCACACTTTTTATGTAATTATAGCTTATGTTTCTAAAATGTATATCCTACTCCCGTCTTAATCAAATGTTTTATACTATAAACACCTGTATTTGTGTATTTACAATGTACGATGTCCTCGAGTTTCTTGAAAGACGTCCTCAAATAAAATGTATTTGTTATTATTACTGTTTATTAATGGTCTCTTGCTCTGCATGTTTTCGCTTGCGTCTGCAGACGAGGAAGGAGTACGGTATGTCCCTGTGAGGCCTCGGCCTCCCGTTACCCTGCTGCGACACTACCGCAACCCCTGGAAGGCCGCCTACCATCACTTCCAGAGGTACAGCGACATCCGGGTCAAAGGTCAGTACTGGGCGACAAAATAAATGTGACAACGTCACGTTCATTTTGACACCCACCACCATTCAGTCTCGCGCTGTAAACCGAGCCACGTTCAAGCGCTTCACAAATTGCTGTTCATTCTTTGCCTCTCAGAGGAGAAAAAAGGCTCCTTGCAAGACATGGCCAACCAGAAAGGAGTAGCTTGCCGAGCACAAGGCTGGAAAATACACCTTTGCGCTGCGCAGCTCAGGCAGCTGGTAAGTGTTGGTGCTCACATGTAGTTTTAAATGCATCCATTTGAGGATAGACTTATTCTTCAAGTCATATAAGGTAGGCTGTCGATACGAGGAGTAAGCCAGTGCCTAATGTAAAGACGTTAAGTGTTGGGCTTAATCGCTGTCAGGGGAAAGTGGCCTAACACTGACAATGGTACTAGTATTATTTCTCAGATGTATAAAGAACCAAACGTGGCTGAGAAGCCCGTGAACTCTAACTGTACGCATATTGTTTACAGTCCAACCTGGAGCATGACGTGTACAGCCGGCTCTCCACCCTCCAAGAGGGCCTGATTCCAAAGAAGAGAGCGGGAGCGGACGATGACCTTCACAGGATCAATGAGCTCATACAGGTCGGCATACCCTTCCCAGCTTCATCTCGCCCTCTCCATTCAGTCCTGACCAACGTGGTTGTGTATAGTCAGGGGGGTTATCTGCAATGTGTCATGTTTTGTCTCTGCTTTAAAAACAATGCATTTTTTTAACATTTGATTGCTATTAGTATTTGTTCTTCCTGATGCCTGCAAGTGAAACTATATTTCTGAAACTGCATTTCTATAGCGCTTGTCTAACCTATTATATTATTCTATATTTCTATGTTCCTCCTCCAGGGCAACATGCAGCGCTGCAAGCTCGTGATGGACCAGGTCACCGAGGCCAGAGACACCATGATGAAGGTGCTGGACCACAAAGAGAAGGTCCTGAAGCTGCTCAACAAGAACGGCGGCGTCAAGAAGTCCTCAAAGCTGAAGCGCAAAGAGCGTGCGTAAGCGGGGCGCAACGTCCCTTGTCGAAGTCGCCCCCTCCAACACTGAACCCCTCAACCCTCCCCCCCCCCCCTCCTTTCCCCGGACGAGGACACACGCAGGAGCTGCTCAGAATTTGGTGCTATGGTTTTGCTGCGCACAATCGCAGGCACCCTCCCTTGCTGCCTGAGCGGACAGGGGAATGAAACGGGAGGGTTCAGAGCTTCACAAGCAGGAGGTCCTCTTTCACGGAGAGCCTGCTGAGACGACACCCTCAATCCACTATCGTAGGCTGTTGTAGACCGGCCGTCTGCCTACGTCCACTTCTCTTCCACTTTGTTTTGGTTACTCTTCATTTTGATTACCCCCCCCCCCCCTCTCAAAAAACATGACCATTTGTTGTGACTTCTTTGTAATCATTTCTCTCATTTTGCTGGAGATCGTAGAAATATTTATCTATAGGTGATACTCACATTGTCGCTCCTCCATATGATGGTATGGAGTGTCTGAAGAGAGCAGTATGTTCTGGATTTGCTTGCCCTGTCAGTGATCAAAGTATATTTCAGTTAGAAGGACCACAGCATTGTTTCATGGCAAAAGTAATTAATAAAATCACCATTTTAAAAATGATAATTTAATAGTTATTGTGTATACAGAGTAATCTCAATCTTGACTTGTGCGCTTCAAATCAATCTGTGCCTTCATCATTTTGTGATAGACCGGGAAGTGTGAATGCTCTTCACGCGTTGGGTTAAGATATAATATTTTATAATGTGCGGACTTCGGCTTCTGTGATTCTCTTGTTCTGCACAAGAGTATCCTGCATTAGCATTTAGGTTACCCTCAAATTTGAAATGAAATGAATAATCAGTCAACCACAACATAATGTTTGAAATGTTTCTTCTGAGTGATAATTATGAAGAAGAAATAAAACGTTACAAAATGATTTTAAGGACCCAGCGAGCACACAAGACTACTAACAAGCCGGGAGCAACCGGTTCATTTGACTTGACTATAGACTACATAAATTGTGTCATGTTAATTTGACGAGAGTATACTGTATATGCCGGGTTATCTTTTTATTTTTTATATAACATGTAGAACTACTTTGAATCGACCATGAACAGTGGTTATCATGCAGTAGTCGGTGTACATTAATCTGCTTTCAAAAGTTATAGTGTTTGAAGACTGCGTTGTTCTTGTGTAATTAGAATGGTGGAATGCATTTGTGTCTGTAAAAGTGTATATGTGCTTATTGGTTTTCCATCGACATGGTTCTTTGAGGTTTTGTATTTTATGGAAAAATGTGATGTGTGATGAGATGCTTTGTTGTCAGAGTAATGGTGACATTGTGGGATGAAGCAAGCCACCAATATCCAGCTATTGTACATAGTTTTGTCTGTGTAATTATAGTAAAGCTACTTCAACAATACCTGTTGTCAACTTTTTTTTTTGTGTTCTAGTATTTTTTAAATGTAATTTTTTAAGTATAACTTTATAATTTATAATTTGCCTGTATTTCTTTTTTTGTTTTAAAGATATTTCATTTTGCATTGTTATATTTAGTATTTAACAAACCCCACCCCAGGATGCTGAGGTCATGTTCTGTGAATTCCAAAGCAATTGAGATCTGCTTTGCTAAGAGTAACTGATTGCCACACTAAGTAGCTTATGGTAAACATTTAGTAGACATTCCACACTTCAATTCCTATTTACAACATAATAACCTCACATCGCAGTAAAATGACCTGATACTGTTTCACCTACAGTATATTACCTCAACGTGTAAGGGTCAGTTAAGCGGCATTTCCTAATGGCTAGATATTAGCGGTGAAAAAGAATCTAAACATGTTTTTGAAAAAAAAATTCTGAGTTAGTAAACTCAATACATGTGTGAATAAAATTACTTTTGAAACTAGCTTCAAGTTTCACAAATGTCATACTTGATTCTAGTAATCTACAGTACCAATAAGAATAAATTATCTTCCACTTCTTTCTAAACATGTCAATGTTTGTGATACTTTTTTTTTTTAAGGATCCTTGTAGTTTCTTTGCTTTGTGAATGTAAAAAAAAAAACGTTTGAACATGACCATCCGAAATTAAAATGATGCATTTAAGAAATATGAAATATAAACAATGTTTTCATCAAAGATGACTCACAGCTACATTTATGGCTCATGATAATTATTTTTCTTCCTTCTTGTATCTTCTGGGTGGAACTGTACCTGGCAGATTTAGCAGGAGCAAAGTCAAAGTGCCATAAAAGTATCCTATGATGGTAAAGCTCTCAGTTTCCTGTTGGCTGTTATTTCAAGGCTTACTAGCTGGAACTTCAACTATTATGATTACTGGAAGAGATCATCAAAAAGACTCATAATCCATAGGTAAGTACTGACATTATACACATTTTAATCATTTGAAATATAAATGTTCTGGTTTTGTTGGCTGATAGTTTATTCAAATAAGTAAAATAATTTGTAGTAATAATTAAGCCTGATTTAACCCGCCTGTCGTTAAAAATGTCTGCTAAGTTGGTATACAGAGAGAACCCGCATCAGCCTGCAATAGCGATGGTTAAAACATTAGAAAAATGATCCCATTGTCCCAATATCTACATTCTCTTTAAAGGCTTGGGACATTCACACTATGTTGGACTTAAAGAAGGTATTTTATTAAAGTCTTGCAAATAAATGGTTTAAGGTTTCAACGCTGTCCCCAGTTAAGCCTGTTCTCGCCCTCACTCTAACCAGGGGGACTTTGTGTGGGTGGAATCTGATATCGGTGTGCCCATCGGGGCCGAGGTCAAACTAACAGACACTGGCAAGCTTAAGCTGATTGACGATGAAGGAAAGGTAGGCTACTACTAACATCTGCATCTGGGGGAAAAACAGCATCTGGAACTTGACAGTTCTCCTTTACTAATCCTCATTGTCATCCACACAGGAGCACAAGATCAGTCCCAAGAAAGATGGCATCCGGCCCATGCACCCCACCTCTGTGAAAGGTGTGGACGACATGATAAGACTGGGTGACCTCAACGAAGCCGGGCTACTAAGGAACCTCCTGGTCCGACACAAGGAGGGCATCATCTATGTATGTCAACCATTGCTTGGGCGTTCTGTAGGACCTCCTCTGGTTTTATGGTGCCAATAACTCGCTACAGTTCTGCTCTCTGCTTGTCTTTCATTTCTGTGAATTGCTGTCTGTTACAGACTTTGCCCCTGTGGTTTATCACAGCTGTGTTTGTCTCCATAGAGACACAGATTAGCCCCTGTGAAGAAGAGAAACGCGTCACATTTGCCACAAGCATCAAAGCCCACCAGTGTGTCTTTAATTATAAACCAGGCCGTTTTGAAATCCAAAAACAATAATGTTGTGAGCAACACTACTATTGGGATACTGTCATATTCATTTTAGCATCACTCCTTTCAACAGTGTGATTCATGGGCCGTTTATCGTCAGTGTAACACAGCTGTAGCGTAGGCCCACGTGTGTAATTCACCAGTGGATAGGCCTACAGCCGCTCCCTTAAATAAACCGAGGCCCTGTGGGGTCATTGGCTCGACGACGGGCTCGCAACATAATGTCTTGTTGATACACTCCGCTACACAAGTGCACACTTGTCAACAGCGCTTGCTGTGGTGGCGGCTAACATCCCTCCTGTGTTCAGACGTACACAGGCTCCATTCTGGTGGCGGTCAACCCTTACCAACTGCTCCCCATCTACACCACGGAGCAGGTGCACATGTACACCGACCGGCGGCTGGGCGAGCTGCCCCCGCACGTGTTCGCCATCGCCGACTGCTGCTTTTTCAACATGCACCGCAACAAGAGGAACCAGTGCTGCGTCATCAGGTCGTGTCAGATAGCGGGCCGCCCTCTGTTTGTTTTCTCTCTACAAAAATCCCAAATATCCCCTATGCTACAAGTATTGATGTTCTTTCAGATGCAATGTGTTTGTACATGATAGACAGGCCTCGTGGGCGTTACATTTAGACGTGTCACTCAATCCCGACTGTTTCCTTCTCAGTGGAGAGTCAGGAGCCGGGAAGACGGAGAGCACCAAACTGATGCTGCAGTTCTTGGCTGCCGTGAGCAGCCAGCATTCCTGGATAGAGCAACAGATTTTGGAAGCCAACCCCATATTAGAGGGTACAGAACAATCACCATGAACCACAAACACACAAACTGTATTTTTGATATTTATTTATTTATCCCATTCCATTCTGAAATCTCCCGCCGTCCTTGTAGCCTTTGGAAATGCCAAAACAATCCGCAACGACAACTCGAGTCGCTTTGGGAAGTACATCGACATCTATTTCACCAGCGGTGGGGCAATCGAGGGGGCCCGCATTGAGCAGTACCTACTGGAGAAGTCACGTGTCTGTCGGCAAGTAAGCAACATGGTTCTGGCTCAAGTCATGTTGGCGTGTGGGGAAAGTCCATGATGAAAGTTTAATTTTGGTCCTTTTAACACATACAGTACACATTACTTATGGTGCCTGCATGTGATTTGTCTAGTCTATGGCTAGTGAATGTGCTTTGTCCAATTGTGGCTCACTTAAAGGAGTAGTAGTGGAAAGTAGTTCCTCTCAGTATACAGTACGCGCTACATATGTCAATACCCCAATGCCCATGCCCTAACTGGAGATTTTAAGTTGTGAACATCTTATGAAAATGTCTTAAGGTCAGTACCAGTTATTTCTTGAGCATCAACTTCATAATAATGGATTGAATCTTTGCAGATATGTCAATAAAAGTGAATTCCTTGACGTGCTGCCAGTGGTTGATGGCCTTTACACACTTTTACTGTTATACGCATAAGATAAGTGCCTTTTCTTTGCAGGCACCCGATGAGAGGAACTATCACATCTTCTACTACATGCTGATGGGCATGACGGCTGAACAGAAGAAAATACTTTCTCTAGGGAACGCTGTCCAGTACAAATACCTGACCATGGTACTGAAATCGTCTTAGCACCTCCTGAAACATATGAGGCTGAAATAAACTGTTCTAATGCATCTTAATGTTGCCAGGGTAACTGCACCAGCTGTGAAGGGCGTGATGACATCAAGGAATATGCCCACTTCCGCTCAGCACTTAAAATTCTAACGTTTACAGAGAACGACTCCTGGGAAATCTCCAAACTGCTCGGTGCTATCCTTCATCTGGGCAACGTGGAGTTTGATGGTCAGAGATACAGTGTTTCACAATGGAACAGTACTTAGCCAAATAATGTATATGTACTTAAAGTATATGTACTGTAAGTACAAATATATAGTTATATTTTCTTTTCATTTCTAAATCAGGCACCATTATCAACAATATGGAGGGCTGTGATATCCGCACATCAACCCATTTCAACATAGCAAGCCAACTTTTGGAGGTATGTACTTTTCATTGAAGCACACATCACCATAAAACTGCACATCTCTGACTTAATTTGTTCCCCGTTTGTCAGGTGGACCTCAAAGCACTGGAGAAGTGTTTGACGGAACGCTCCATCATGACGACAAAAGAAAGCGTGATAAAACGGCTCACCTCTACCCAGGCCATTGAGGGCAGAGATGCGTTTGTGAAGGTATCAGCTGAAACAGTGCTGAACTGCTAGTTTAGAATAGATAGAATTATATTTCATGGTCTGCCATGGCCATCTAATGTAATATATATATACATATAATTGTTTTGTAGATTGTGGATTGCTTTTATTACAAAATGTGTTATATATTTGAAAGTTTCCCTTTAGTTAGCGAAGAACACACCACAGAAGACTAACTATTAAATACCAGTGTTTGTATCTAGTTACCAACTAGTATCTAGTAACTAGTTACTGTAATATGACTACTTTTTTCAGTAATTACTAGTAGTGTAACTAATTACTATTTCTAAAACAGTAATAATATCACAATTTCTAATCCAAGTAACTAATAGTTACTGCATTACAAGAATTATAATTCTGATCCCAGCAAACTTAGGGTAGGCTAATTGAACCGCCCTGTCCAGTCATCTGGTTTGAGAGGCTGCAATGTTTTCACTTTGGCTGATTGTTGACTCCTAAAGTTAAGTAGTCAATTTTAAAATGAGCTGACTGCACAGGTTGCCATTTTTCGGAAGGGATGAGACAGGGTAGTGATTGTAAAGTAATATAGTAATGTAACTAATTCATTTAATTTCCCAGTAATAAGTAAAGTAATATCATTACTTTTTGAATGAGTAACTAGTAAATTATTACAATTCCTGAGTGTCTTACCCAACACTGTTAAATACACATATCAAATACATCATATTATAATATTAATATTGTTTTCATTATGATTTAACTTCCCCAGGCCATTTATGGAAGACTTTTCATCTGCATAGTGGAGAGAATCAACAGTGCCATTTTCAAGCCCCTTCCGGAGGATTCCAAGGAGAGCCGACAGTCAATAGGCTTACTTGACATATTTGGCTTTGAGAACTTTAACAAAAACAGGTTGGCGTCTTATGTTTATCAACCATAGAGCTGTAGAGATGTTTATTCCCATATTTATTTTGCACAACAGTAATACACATAAATGTGTTATAGTGGCTAGTGTGTATAATAAACACCCTATGTCTGCTCCATGTCAAGTTTATATTTTGAAATAAAACTATATAAAATGTTGGGAACAGGTAAAGCGGATAGTGAATTAAAGAAAGCTACAGTACACAGAGTGGTAGCTATGAATATCAGCCAACACACTTGGGACAGAGATGGGGCATGCGCTGTCCGTTTTTACAAATGTTTTTCTAATGCTTGTTAGCAAAGGTTAGTTTGTTAGATTAATTTAGTTAGAAATCAAAGTGCATTTTGGACATGTGCTGTACAGTACGATATAGGTATTCTTTCTATATGCGTTAGAGAGATTTAATTCAGATAGAAACACATTAGTTATTTGTTCCCCCCCCCCACCCCCCCTGCTGTCTGGTAGTTTCGAGCAGCTGTGCATTAACTTTGCCAACGAGCAGCTGCAGCAATTCTTTGTCCGCCACGTTTTCAAGCTGGAGCAGCAGGAGTATGCGCACGAGAACATAAAGTGGACGCAAATCGACTACAAGGACAACCAACATACGCTGGACGTGCTGGCCAACAAGGCCCTCAACCTTCTGGCCCTCATAGACGAGGAAAGCAACTTCCCAAAGGTTCCTGTTTTCCTGATGCTATTTTGGTGAAACAGGACTGCTGACATACTTAAATGAAGCTTTTTACATGTGTTCTCTGGTTTATTTGCAGGGTACAGATAATACACTGCTGCAAAAGATGAATAATGTCCACGGTAAAGGGGACATTTATATTATCCCCAAGAACAACTATGAGACAGAGTTTGGAATCCAGCATTTTGCTGGGGTGGTCTGCTATGATTCAATAGGTATTTATATTAACAACTATAGAAATCAAACCGTAGAGGAAGGTGACACTTTCATTGTTTCTTATTCTTCTGATTCACCGTGGTATTAGGTTTTCTGGAGAAGAACCGCGATGCACTCAGCTCTGATCTCATTCTGTTGGTGGAGACCTCGTCCAACAAGCTACTCAAACAGATCTTCCAGAACGAACTCCAGTCTGGGGTGATGAAGAGCAGCACTAACCCTAAGTTGATCCTGAATGCCTCAAAAAGCTCTCTGCGGGTCAGTACAGCCTTATAAGAGCTAGGCCTGATTGTATCTATGTGATTCCTTACAATCATGTATGGTACTTCAGTGGTCCTCAAGCTTTTGGTTGTAATCTGTCATATACTTGTATAATGCTTTAGTGGGAATAAAATTATTTGGATTTCTCTCTGTTACACTTCATACATATTATTATTATAGTGTTTTTTAAATGCTATATATACTGTATATGTGTTTATAGTTGTTTTCAGTGGTTCATCACATATAGTAAAACTCTATATTGTGCACGGGGAATCAAACAGTGAAAGTGTTTTTTGAGGAGCATGTATCAAAAAGTGTGATATCCGCTGCTGTGTTTTATTCTTGTCTCTATGGATGTTGAAGCAAGAGGCCGATGCTTTAAAGTGTGATAACCGCTGCTGTGTTTTATTCTTGTCTCTATCGATGTTATAGCAATAGGCCGATGCATAAAAGTGTGATAACCGCTGCTGTGTTTTATTCTTGTCTCTATCGATGTTATAGCATGTGGCCAATGCATAAAAGTGTGATAACCGCTGCTGTGTTTATTTTCTTCTCTATGGATGTTGTAGCAAGTGGCCGATGCTAAGAAGGGTGATAACCATTGCAGTGTTTTTTTTCTCATATCTATGGATGTTGTAGCAAGTGGCCGATGCTAAGAAGCGTGTGCTGACGTTGGCGGCACAGTTCCGTCAGTCTCTGGATGCACTGATGAAGACGTTGACTGCATGCCAGCCCTATTTCATACGATGTATCAAGCCCAATGAGTTCAAGAAGCCCATGGTGAGAATAGACACACCGCACACCAGCAAATATAAAAGAGACGGTTCCCTATGCTTGTTTTTAAATCCATGGAAACCTACACAAAAAAGTTGCTTGAGTTACTTTGTCTGGTTAGACCACTCAGGAACTTAAAATAATCTCCCTGACTCTCCTATGTCAGCTGTTTTGCTGCTGTAAGGGAAGTTACAACTGACACCTTTTATTAGTATTGGTTTATTTGAGTATCTGCTGACCTCAGTATCTTGAAGCATAGTGCAACTTCAACATGACTCCAACCAACTCAAAGTCATTCAGGGGTTTTCAATATAAATAGTTTAATGTTGCATACACATGTAAATGACAAACAGGTTAACAGTACAACTAGCTTATTTGCTGTTTGCTTGCTTTTTGTCAGTTGTTTGACAGAGAGCTGTGCATGCGTCAGCTGCGTTACTCTGGGATGATGGAGACCATTAAGATCAGGAAGGCTGGGTTTCCCATTCGCTACACCTTCGGGGAATTCCTGGATCGTTACCGCGTTCTGCTAAGAACGTCCTTGTGTGACCCCAAGACAGTATGTTGGGTTTCAGTGCTTCTCAAAGTGCCTTTGTGTGCTAGCGAGGTCATTTTGAACTAATACTTATTATTTATTTATTTGTATTTTTTATTATTTCTTTTTTATTTTTATTTTATATATA
>JAODUH010075462.1:0-15914 GCA_027564835.1 Typhlichthys subterraneus
ATATATATATATATATATATATATATATATATATATATATTGGGGGAGAGGGAGAGATTATGAGAAAAAATATAGAGAGATGGGAAGAGAGAGAGAGAGGGGTGACAGCGAGAGAATCAGTGGAAGCAGGAGCAGCCAATCCTGCATGCAGCCATCACATATTTAGCAGCTGCTATTCTCACGATGTGCTGCTTACAATAGACCTCATCTCCGGTTCGCTGAATGGACATTCTACCTAGCTATGGGCTTAGGCAGATAAGTGCATCTTGGAAAACGCTTTATAACTGGCCAGCCAGTTAAAAAGCGAAAAAGTGGCATATTGGTGCATTTGGACTGCGCAGAGGTCAGCGTGGGGTGGGATTTTAGTTGACACAACAAGGTGGCTTTGGAAAGAGCACGTGCGACAAAAGTTTCTTGTTACACACCTGGAGGTCAAAAGATATAAATAAAAAAAAAAGTGCGGGTGGGGGTTGGGTTTCAGGTATTGCATTGTGACACAACTTTGATTGACATCTGCTACAGGCAAAGCGGTTGTAGTGGGATGACTTCAGTGCATCTATATTGAGGCTCAGTTTGCAGGGTGGGGGGGAAGGGGAGGATGGATCTGATATCAAAAATGTGAACATGTCCCTGGGCAGGGGTTTGGGTTACATATACACCCCCTTTCATCTGACATCAGCGCTCAAGTTAGCTCTTGTGGTTGGGAGCCATCAAAACTGGATCGTGGAAGCAGAAGGGGCAGAATCAATATACCAGAGACGGTGGGACAACGTGAGAGGATTGATGCACCTGGCCTCCACTGCTTCTCCCGCCATTCATCGCCAGTAATTGACACAGATAACTCGGGGACGGTGTTCTGATTTGTAGCTGTCGGCTCTCGTGTATGTCACAGTCCGGAGGCAGAAATCATTTGCAAACAGGTCGGGTGTTGGAGGCTGATACTGTGATGTTCTATGGCACGAGGCATGTCTCTACACTCCACATATAGGGCCACTATTTATTTAGCGGACCCCGACCTAAGGGGACAAATATGTGTCGGTGCGTTGATTTGTTATAGTCCCGAATATATTAGTTTGAAACTCTAGAGAGAATACAACAATGGACTTTCTGAAATGTCATAAGTCACATTGTACTTGAATACATAAAATTATTTAATGTTTAAAATCCAAGGCTTATTATACCACTCAAGTAGGCATTTATTCTAAGGTGCCATACAAATTCAATGAACCTCAATATACTTGTCCCATTACCTCCATCTTCAGTTAAAACTAATGGGGACGACCAAGTACAGTAGGTTAGTAAAATTGAGAGGGCTTTTGACTTTTTAGCGCTCCATTAAATACATTCATTAATTGACTAAACCTCAACCTTCAGAAAATTCTGAAGAAGGCGGCTTTCGGTTATACAGTGTGAAGACCAAGACCGTGTCAAAGCCTTAATGGATATACTCAGCACTGATGCATTAACACTACAATTTAGCCACTAACTACAGCAAGGCACTCACTTCAGGAAAGATAAGTAAGGGTTTAAAAAAAACCCTGGGTTTTGGCTCTACGCTGCTATATAAGAGGCAGGTACGGTTTTCATGTACCTTAATGCGCTACTCAAATAAACATTCCTCTGAAAACTGTGGAACTCTATTAATCATTAATTTGTTCAAACGTTCATTTAAACATTCATCGCTGGCTGAAAGCCCGTGTGGGAGGATACAAGGCACAAAGGCCCCCTGCTTTTGAAAAATGTATCAAGCCTAAAAGAACCCATAAACCTCGGCCGAGCTATTTTTCACACCTGAAAGAGCCGGGAACATGCTTCATCGAATGGACAGGAACAAAATGGCTGCCGCGTGTCTTTACTTAGCACCAGCGGTAGGTAATTGCCTGGGTAATACTGGCGAGTCCATTAGACAGTTGGCTAATGTCCGGGAGTGCCAGCCATTGTTAGCCCCCCCCAGCTAGTCGGAGAGAAGAAAAGCAAGTAGCTGCATATTTTTAAATCGAAATACAAACACTGGCTTTCCTTAAGGAAAGTCTGGGACACAGCACTTTCTAACTGCGTCAGTACCCGCCTACTTGTCGAGGTATTTTGATCGACATGCACAACGACCAACAAAGTAACTCAATGACCAAGTCGGATGTTAAACTTGCAGTGAGGAAAACTAAGCAACAGAATCTGGCTGTTTTACAGGTATTGTACATTTGTAAAATTAGTAGGCTATGGTTACTGATTAAAATAAATTGAACATTTTAAATAAGTAAATAAAGCACTGCGCTATCATAAATTACAGAGACATACTTGTGAGTGACAATGCTAACACCCAATGGATATCGACAGTATTTCTTCCGGAAAGTCAGAGAGAAAGTGTGGAGCTTACGAGGGTACATGTATCAGACGTTCAGCACAGAGTCGCTTATGTGACGTAGTGCTGATGAACGGAAGAGGCTGAGACTACGGGGAGGGTAACAGTTCTGACTCCTGCGTCAGGGCTCAATGTCAAACTCCCAGCCTCTATCTTTGATCCTCTGCAGCGCAATATGAATCGCGCAGAGTCAGGTCTTATAAATTATTTACACCCCCCCCCCACACACACACACACACACACACACACACACACACACACACACACACACACTTTCTCTGTTTCCTGTTTGTCCGCTCCTGTGGCTGTAACTTGCCCTGACAGTAATGGTGGATGGTCTGATGAAAACATTTATCTCTGCGTATACCACAGGGTTCTCTCCATGGGTCCATATGATCGCTTTCTGCCTCTTGGATCTGAGAGCACTGACAACCGCACTGATCGTAATCATCACCACCGCATATTAGTGTGTGTATGTGTCTTACTGTCTGACGAGAAGCGCAATCTGCAGTAGGAACCCTAGGATACTGTACAGTGCCTCTCAAAATGGGTCGATAGAGCTTGTGTGAGTGTGTGTGTGAGTGTGTGTGTGAGGGGTTGGGGGGGGGGGGTTAGGCACAAGTCCAGGTTGTTGAATGTAGAGCTATTTATATATTTTTATTTGTTACATTATATTAGATAGTCTGCAAGGCATTTGAAGGTTGTCAGCGAGTGCTTTTCTTTTTTTTTTTTTACTAAGAAGCCCTGCACCCCAAATTGAACATGCATTGTCCGGGCTGGCATACTGTTGTGTGTTGCGGTCTGCACCACTTTGTCTGTGTTCCCGTTCAGAAACCATGGCTGCCTAAAGAAGCGTGCACACAAAACAGGCAGCTAGCAGGCCTTGCTGCATGTGTCAAAACATGCAAAGGCATTGGCTTAACTTACAGTCACTGACGCCACCTTTAAGCAACAACTGCGTAATGTGCCGTGACTCGCAGACTCTGTGATGCTGCTGGTGTGTTTGGCTTATACCCAGCGCCATAGACAGTGAGAGTCGGGCCAATGGAAGCTTGAAATGTTTATGGAGACGCAAAACAGTTCCAGGAAGTGCATGGTGGGCAATTTAAATCGACATATACAGATATATAAGTAACTTTTTTGGTAATTGCTAGTCAATAAATGCATCGATTTACATTTACAACATAATTTATAGGGTACTTTTGTACGTTTTGATGCTCCACTATTCGCCATTGGTGTAAAAAAACGGACCATTGGAGTGAGCGGAGTTGACGCAACTCCCTCTTTACATGGCTCTGGTCAAACCATCTGCACCGAAAATAATCGCTGAACCGCATTAATAATGCAACCCCTGGTAGTCAGTGTGCCTGGTTGCCATCACTATAGCACTGAGATCACCTCAGTTATTCCTGCAGGTCAATCTTGAAACAGAACCCACACATCATCTATTCATGCATGAATGCAGAACTTCACACAAAGTATAATTCAAACACGGCTCAGTTTAGAGTTGTACAGTCAATATGATCTCAAAAGGTATTGCGCCATGTGTTGATCCTCTCGCTCGACTCCACACAGCAGACGTAATTATAATGTGCTTATAATAACAGCCCTGCGAAGCCGTGTAAATGTAGTAAAAACTCAGCTGTAAATATTTCGTCCATCATAGACCTGACCCGAGACGGCACAGGTTTTCATCTGACGCCAGCCACCACCTACTGTAATCAGGGGCCACTGTGCCTCAATGGTCTGCGCACAAACGCACTAACATCCGTACCGCCTGGTACATATATAGGATTATTGTACAATTAGACTGATGTGTTTCTTTGTGTGTGTGTGTGTGTGTGTGTGTGTGCAACATCTGGTTAGGAGAAGCAGGCCATAAATCAGAGTTATAGCTGGTTCTCCCGGTGAAAATCACCGCGCTGTCCATTAAGGAAAGATCAGGTCTGTGACCCTGCACAGCGCACTGGACCGGCCAGAGCTGCTCCCTGCACAACAGGGGGCGAGAAAGATCCAATGAATAGGATTTGTGCTGGATGGAATAATACGCTGTGAAAGTCCATTAGGGACTGGGCTAATGAAATTGAAACAGCTTGGTGATCAAATTAGAATCTGTTCTGCAGATATTTAATTTAATGTGCTGCTGCATTAGAGCACTTTTCTATTTGGTAGCCCTGGAATGAAGCGACACGCCATAAATCAAGTAGCTGCACATTTCACAGTGTATCCTCCTGTTCTCAAAATGTTCAGCAAATGAGGAAAAACAACCTCCAGAAGTGTAATTTGTACTGTAGTATGTGAAACAACAACTGCTGGGAATACAATTCTGAATAACAAACGCACATACTGTATAACGCTTTTCCCGCTCAAACTGGAGTGCCAAAGTTCATTTAGGCGGGAAGGAAATTAGAAAAAATAAAAAAGGAGGCAGATGGAAATATGAAACGTTAAAATGTCACCATCTGAACCTTGTGACCTTTCCGCATGCTTTTCCATACAGAATAGGCCTACCTTCAAGCCGCGTCTGTGCCCGCATCGCTCCGACCACTAAAAAAAAAAGTGACAGTTGAGATCTTTTGAACAGGCGAGCCTTGTTTGAAGCTCCCGCACTCTTTGGGACACCACGCTCAGTGAATGACAACATTCACAGAGAACAGCAGTGCGTCACGCCATTCACAATTGGGACGCCGATCACTGAGGGACGCGGTGCCTACAACATCATTTAGCTGGAAAATACCAACAATTGAGCTGGATGCTTTAAAGGAACGGACATTGTCGCCACTAGCAGTGACAGTGCTCGAACTAGCTTAGATCTTCTCGCCTTTGAACATCAAGCCATTCCGGGGACCCCGATTCTGAGAGAGAAAGAGAGAGAGAGAAAGAAAGAGAGAGCAAGAGAGACTTCCTTTCTATGTGTGTATGCATACAGCATTCCTGGCAGGGTCTCCAATAGACCTGACAAAAGTCAGAAACACGCACACACACACATAGAAATCCAGCTTCCCTTGTATTTGCAATGTGGCCCCGTGCGATGCATTAAAATTAGCGGCGTGCTAAGCCAACACCCACACAGCTCGGAGCAGGTGCTAAAGTGTGAATCGCCGGCAACAGCCAGCCGCCGCTAGGCGAGACGGCCGGCGCTGCGAACCTTAGCCTGGACGAGCAGCGAGTCTTAATTCCCAATTACATGAGATGATGAGGTGGTAAAAAAGGGACCATTCTGTTCTCTGTTTGGGAGGGGGGGGGGGGTTTAAAAGCTAGTTGAATGGCCCTAAAGCACACTGGCAGCGGAGTGTGGGGGGAAAGGAAGGGGAAGGTGTTGTTGCCAGGGGTAACACGCTCAATGTTGGGACCGGTGTCCTATGCTTGTCAGTGCCGGGGGGCGGAGTGGAGATGGAGGGAATGAGAAAATAAGATAGAAACGGGAGTCAGAGAAACAACGGGAAGGAATCATACTAGAATACATAAGAAGATATACTGTGCAGTATAGGCAAGGTCTGGATGGAGGGCTGCCAAAGAGTGTTTGTCTGAACACAAAGGCTTGTATTAAACACCCATGTCTCTTCTCTACAATCATCTCACACTGATGTAAGGAAGGATCAATGGGGAAACAAGTCACAGCTCCGTATTGAATTCTAACACTTTGCCCCGACTTCAATGGAGATTTTGATTGGGCAACATGAAAGCCCTATGCCCCACGGTATTCTTATTGCCTATGTTTATCTTCCAAGGCTGTGAGCCAAGCGGGGCTGTCGAAATAATTTGGATTCTGATGTACAAACGTCTGCTAAAGACACTAGCTGTCTGCAGCACAGCCAGCTACTCCTAATTAGTGACATTACACTCGCTCGGTTTGCAACCAACCGAACAGTGCGTAAGTGGCCGCCCCAACTCACATCACAATAGCCACGCTAGAAGCGACATGACATAACGCGGCCGCATCCCCGGTCCCGCTAACAAGTCTCTCGCGGCGAGGGTTCGGGACGCACGTTGGGCGAACATATGCTAGCACCGCGTGAGCACTGCTGTCACCTCAGCTTGACGCCAGTCAACCATCCGAGTCTCGACTTGAGTACCTAATGAGTCTCCGAACCGGTGACTGAGACGGCGTATCAGAGCGGAGTCAAGTCACCAGTGACCACAACAGACACCCTCATGCAACTAGAAAACACACGGAGAGCTCAGATGATGATTGAGACATTTATTTAAAAAAATAGAAGAACAATAAAATATTTTAAACGTGGGCATGAATCAATATTAAGACACCTCCCCCCAATATGAAAAAAATAACATATCTATATCTCGATTGGTTCAGGGCAGAAAGAGATGAGATGAAATAGGAACATTTGAGAGTAGGTAATGTTGGTTGTCTTTGCGATAAGTCTAGCTATCGAGCCCCCCCCACCGCGAGGCAGCGTGGGGTTTCTCCTTGCTGTCCAAATGTGTCACGGCTCTTCAGAGTTACCTTCATGTTCCCAGAGTCACAGATGATATGGAGATAAGATAACACAGGAAGCTGTGGCACACAGTGAGCTTGAGAGAGAGAGAGAGAGAGAGAGGGAGAGAGAGAGAGGCAATAAATAAGAAACAAAGCAAAAATGAAAGAATGAGAAACCAAGAGCGAAAGCAAGAAATTAAACTGGGACAGGTAGAGGAAGAATGAAAGAATGACAGAGAGAGAGAAGCATCCATGCTAGTCTCCGCACTGTGCAGATACAGAGTGACAGACAGACAGGGGGAGCTCTGAAATGGAGACTTGAATAGCTAGGACCTAAAATGGCTGAATAAATAGGAGGAATCTAGGTCGGTGTGTCTCTCCCACTCCATGGAACGTGAAGTGAGGATCACAGCGAGTGCCCTACTTCATGGCAGCTTTGGACACTTTCAGGGCAAGCTGTCTTTAAACACAGAGCCCCCGCCCAGCCCCTTCCAAAATGAGCTCTATTCTTCAAGCTATGTAAATGTTACCAGGCCTGTGTAGAAAGAACAGAGAAGACACTAATCACAGGCAATCAGTTAGAAACAAATGTTTGCTAGGCACAAAACAATAGGTGCATGCAGATTCAGATCTATATGGTCCTCCCACCGACATTTATTCTGCATAACCCAAGCCTATAGTCTTGCCAAGGCTTTATTTCTCATCCAATTAATTGTCTCAGAAGCAGTAAGGGCCGAAGTATTATTTTTTCTAAAAACTGCTAATAGATAAGCGTGTATCAAAGGCTCGGCAGATAGCGCCTATTGCCACTCTCTTCACTCACACAATTAGCCCTAGACCGCCTGCAGAGATACAGCCCAGAATCCGGGCTGTCGAAATGCGAGAGGAGCCCGCCTCAAACCCCTTTACAAGCGGTGACGCGACGCCAAATTGGTGACCCTTGAGACCGCGGAGCGCACATCCAGACGTCAGTAGGCGAAACAAGCAAAATCAATGGCGCTTCCATGCACATTCTGAAGGTATAGGAACAGAGGCTAGCTACTGTAGGCTAACACTGCAAAAGGCTGAGTGATGCGGTGCCAAATCTGGTGTGTGTGTGTGTCTGTATCTGTACGCAGCTGTACTGTGGAGCAGTGCATCTCCAGCTTGGGTCTGCACAACCCTAAGGTAGATAGATACCCACATTATATAAATTATTATTGCATCTAGACTCTGCTGGATGTGGAGACAGCACACAGACACGACGAGCTACAGATACTGTACTCGTGCATGCATGTGTGGAACAATGCTCAAATTTATTTATGAACTTTATTTATTTACTTACCGGTGCCTATCTATTTATGTAAAATGAACAGAGGGAGACACAGGCGTGCACAGAGGCGAGGAACACAGGCGGAAAATAAATAAAATAAAGAAAGAAAGCGTGTCTCAGACGGCCTATCTCGGAAGACGGTAGGAGGTTGTTTTCAAATGTCACAGTGACTCTCGCAGTCTGTCCCGTGTCTGCCTGTTCCCGGGTAAAACGACTTTGCTCTCACAGGCAACACACACACTGCGCCGCAGAGCACACACCGTCAGAGATGCACAAACGTGCACATACAGGCCAGCTTGTACACGTCAGAAACACCAGCTCAATAACACAGGACGGGTAAGGAAGTGGAGAACAGACTATTAGAACTGGGTAGGGCAAAGGTCATGTGGCTCTCTCATTTTATGCCCCTAGATGTCACACAGCATTTTAGACCAACACAACCCTGTTTAAGCATGCAGAATAAACCAGCATGAAGTCCATGCCGGTCCAGGCTGGTTCATACTGGGTAGTGCTGGTATACCAGCACACCAGCAACCAGCATGGGATGCTGGTACACCAGCAAACAGCAAACCAGCATTGCATTCTGGTTCCAGCATGCAAACCATACCTTATGCCTAACAACCTTTAGACCAAAACAAATGCTGTGTGGGCCACACACACTAACCTGTTAATGGCCGGACTGGCCATGAAAACAAAGGACACTGAAGATGGTTTTACAACAGACCCAGAGGGAGTATGATGTCATGTTCTGCTCAGGATGCAATTACACTATATCCTCACGTAGAACACAGTGGTTTGCTGTTTAAAATATATCACCTGACAGAGGGTTTGTCAAAGCAACAAAGCAAAGGTCTGCAATGCTTTGCGATGTTTTAATTTCTCTTCTAAGCTCTTCTTATGCGATGATTTCACAATTTTGAGAGAGAGAGAGAGAGAGAGAGAGAGAGAGAGAGAGAGAGAGAGTGTGTACAAAGAGAGAGGCGAGGTCACTATAGCCTTGACAGAAACACAAAGCTGCAGAGGCTTTCACAAGCAATCTTCCCTTCGCTAATGTAGTGTGAGGTAGGCGTGCTCCGAAGGCATAAGGGAGATCGCCGCTTGCTCACCCATCGACACCAGCGATCGGTGCATCGCCTCAGACAATAGCCACCAAAACTAAGTCAATGAGCCGACAAACAGTTCAGGTCACCTAATGAAAGGCCTAAACAAGGGCTTTTCAATTAGCGGCCTCTGGGCCAGATCCTGCCCAAAAGTATATTTGTTCTCACACTTTGATTGGTCCGTATCAACTAAAGCAAAATAAGGATGTGGATAATAATCTGCTCCTATTGCCTTGCAGCTCTTTACAGGCTCAGCTTTAGCCAGCTAACAGGAGCACGGTGGGTCCTCCACTGTCATGTATCGTCATTTATTATTCTCATTCTGGCCAATGTAGAAAGACATAGCGGCCGTGGAGGAGGTCAGGGAGAGAAACGCGAGCGTGGCGCTAACGAATATCACATTTTTTACAGTTTCACAGCACGTTTTAAAACTCCTTGCACAATGAAAAATCTAGATATATTACATCTCCTCCTCCTGGTATTATTTTCACCATGCCCCCCCCCCCCCCCCCAGCAATAGCCCTGACCTAAACAATCATGGAGAAGAGGGGGAAAGACAGATACGTTTCAAGCAGGGAGAGCCATAAACAAGGCCTTCAGCTGTTCTCTACCCGGTCTGCCTTTTCCCCAGTTGGCCACACAATCTATTCTCTCTCTCTCTCTCTCTCTCTCTCTCTCTCCACCCCCAGCTAGTGGGCTTGTCGCTGTTGACACACCAGCCAAAAGTATTTTCTGTGTGGAATCTCTCTCTCTCTCTCTCTCTCTCTCTCTCTCTCTCTCTCTCTCAGCTGGGCACAGTGGTTGACTGTCAGATAGACCGCTCTGTCTGCTGGATGGGTTTATCTGTCAGAGGACAGACCTGTCCTACGCCCCCCTAATGGAGATTAGACACACTGGGCTGACTCTCTCTCTCCCTCTCTCTATCTCCGTCTGCCTGTCTCTCTCTCTCTCTCTCTCTCTCCCTCTCTCTATCTCCGTCTGCCTGTCTCTCTCTCTCTCTCCTTCCCTGTCAGCCCGTCTTTCTCTCTCTTGCTCTCCCTCTCTGTTCATCTGCCTGGCTGTCTGCCTCTCTGTCTCTCTCTCTCTGTGTCTCTACTTCTCAGTCCTTCTCTCGCCCTGTGTCTGTCTGTCTGTCCGCCTGCCTGTCCTGTGTCTGTCTGTCTGTCCGCCTGCCTGTCCTGTGTCTGTCTGTCTGTATGTCGGCCTGCCTGCCTGTCTCTCCCTCATCCCTCTCTTTTAATCTGCATTCCCATTGTTACTTTATCATCGCTATCCTTCCGCCCTTCCCTCCGTGCTGGACTCATCTGTATGTGCTGCATGCACCAGTCTGCAGTGCTATGAGCAGGTTACTGTGGCAGAGAGAGAGAGAGAGAGAGAGAGAGAGAGACAAAGAGAGAAGGTTAGCTTGACCAGCCATGCGAGACTCAGCTGGGCCTCCACGTGCAGTCAGCGGGGGGGAGGGGGGGGGGAGTGGCTGCCGCGGCGACAGTTTACAGCACTCATGATTGACTTGATTTGTTTGGTTGCGAGCACTGTGCGGAATCCTTCCACCTCTGTTACGTTAACTGTGACAATGCTCAAACAGGTTATAAGTGGAGTGTCAGTACAGGGATACAGTACGTGTCGTGTGGGAATTTACTGTAACTTTTAAAGGCACCGTGATCACTGCAATCTCCGTCCGCCACTTTGGACAGACCTTTCTCCGTTAAAGCTGAACAACAACACTGAAAAAACGGCCCTGTTCCACCGCCAAGCAATGGTCGGATTCCAAGTTCAATGTCTATCACCGAGTTCTCAGCTCTGGCATAGTGAGTAAGATAATATACTTTTTTTGGAAAATTCACCAAATATCTACACGCAGCCAGCTAGTTTACCGTTATCTGCGCGTGCTGAAAAAAACCATAATGTGGTATTCTACAAACCCCTGGCTTCGTAAATAGGAACAAAAAGTGGCGAACACCACTTTCCCCCAGCCTTCACAATGGGTTTCCAATGTGGGGGGGGAGCGAATCTTCTGAGGAAAGACCCTATGGCATTGAAGCGAAAGGTGTTTATGTTTTAATTTGAGTTCAAAGTCAGGAGGCGTTCTCGAGAACAACTTACTTGACTATTAAAGGCAGGGTCAGTTATTCTCGAGAACGCGTGCTAACTTGCTACGCTTGCCAACTCATTTCAAAACAATATGCCTGCCCAGCATTTCCCCACATATTTAAATTAAGTAATGCAGCTTTCTTGTGAGCAGTTGTCGCCACGTTACGTTCCTATTTACAAAGCCAGGAATGTGTGACAAAAAGTGTATTATCTTACAAATAGCTTGCAAAAGCTGATTATATAGGAGGACAGGATGGTCGATGGTCTGGGTGTTTGTGGGTTTGAAGCCCGGTGTTGACCTACCTGTAAGCATCCTTGAGCAAGATGCCCAACCCTCTACCCCCCACCTGCTCCCGGTGGTTGGTCACACCTTGCATGGCAGCAATCACCATCGGTGTATGAATGTGTGTGTGACTGGGTGAATGTCAGGCAAAATACTGTAAAGCGCTTTGGATAAAAGCAGTCTATTTACTTTAAACATGTAGCTGTATTTTGTCTGTTAGCAATTATTTAAGGACATAACAATATGGCAATGTGCTGTACAGCATGTTGTAAAATGTATATCGCAGCTCGCCCTGATTACATGCTTCGGTCATTACTTTAACAGAATGTTGTTAGCTTACAATAATTGGTGTATGACCTACTCAGCTATTGACAATTGCACAAATACGCCACTTTGGATAAAAGCGTCACCTAAATTCTGTATACAGTATGTAAATGTGTTGCATTTTATTTATTTGACATGTCCTAACTTGAGTGGTTTATGTGATGTGGGGGGATAGGTCAGAGATGATTGGCTATACTGTATGAGTGGGAGTGGCAGGATCAATCTATACTGTCACACATGGGTCAAAATGTGACTGGCCTCTTTTACATTGTTATTTTAAATAGGAACTTATGTTAAATATTTGGCATAATTCAAGAAATAAAAATATAATAAATAAAAAATAATAAAAAATAAATTAGACCAGATCTTTCAGGTCACAACTGACCACATGACTAGAGAAACATGGTCTTTAAAAGAGGGAACCTTTAAATGTGTATCAAGGGATTGTAAAACAGGTGAGAGTATAAAGTATACAGTGTCTGTTGACAAACTAAGATCTACAAAATCATTACACAAATAAAAAAAAAATCCCACAATACATGATTTTCAGTACACCTGAGCACAGTAAACATTTCCCCACCAATCTCCATGGACCCACTTGGACAATATACAGACACGCAAATTCACACGGCCAGTTGGACCTTTCGCCTCCGCTTAAGTAAACGCGCGCCGTGCCTTTAATACACATTCATTCTCATCCCATCACAGCAGAAGACATATTTGTCACAGTGACTGTTCTAATTGGAGTGTTAGGCAGCTTGTGTCCTCCCCTGAGTGGCAGTGTTGCCGTGCCAATGCAAGGGGGTCCCTCACAGGCTTTTTTGTGCAAGAAGCATATGTAATGAGTCACCGCATCCTCGTCTCTGCTCCGAATGGCTTTAATTGCCGTCCGTGCAGACGGCTGCTGGAAAATCAGGTCAGAGGCAGCCCATTCGAGAGCATGTACGTCCGATGAGACAGAAAAAAAACTATATATACAAATAATACGAATCGTCAGTAGGTTGGGGGACTTATCCAGGCCTGAGAGAGGGTTAATGGGTGATGCAATAAAAATGCATAAACAGCTGTCCCTAGACAAATCTGGCCGATCTGGTCAAGCTTCTTACGACGAAATTAAAAACATCCATAACATTTAGTGTCTTCAGGTCGGAGCCCGTCGATCTTCCTTCGTCATTCCCGCATTTTCCAGCTGTATTGTTATTTCATCCCTCAATCCCATGGCACATTAAAGGATTACCCATGCTCTCTTCTATATACTAAAGTCCACTAGATCTAGCGGTGTGCTTCGGAGGACCCACGGTACATACGATTAATCATCCTCTCTGATTTAGCTCTGCGTGGCAGGATAATAAGTGTTACCTCCCGGTGTTGTGCGGTTAGATGGAAGTAAAATCTACTCGGAAATACTTATACAGTTCTGTTCTCTGTGGTGCCCAGGTTTTAGACCTCTTGAGTTAGAATCCTATTTTTAAAACCTGTCCAGCACCTGACTGGTCCTGTCAGGGCTGCCCACATCGCCGGTGTGCCAGAGACTATACGACAAATAGGGCTAACAAGGCTATAGGATGCACACATTGGCTCCGCAGTACGAAGCCTTCATTGACTGCATGTGTTTCACCACACCACTAGTGTAGGACTGTCTGGGTGTGAATGGGTGGCAATCCTGTACAGCGCGATGAGTGGCCGGTATAGGTCTGAAAATGTGTTATGTTATTTAAGTGCAGTCCATTTACCATTTACTCCTCCCCCAGCGTACCGATACAGGCCTGACCTTCACACTTCTCCCTGACATTGGCGTGACCCGTTAATTACAATTAAAAACAGCCTAAGCATCCTCGCTTTCATTGCTGAAAGTTCAAGCTGGTCAGCGGCTCGGCGCAGACACTGCATGTGTCCTTGACCCACCCACGCATATTTCTCCAGCCTGGTCTGAATTACCGGTATGTGGGCAGTGTTTCAAGGATAAAGGGGTCACGACCCTAATGGTCGACTACAGGGCGCCCAATCAGACCGTTGTATATCGGAGGCGATGGCCTCCACAGAGCTAGTTTCAGCCTGACAGGAGACACAGTGATGATGGCTCAGGAACGTTGACAGTGGTCAGCTGGATCTTATAGTAAAAATAGAGGAGCCATTCTATCCACAGCAACGAAATGGAGAGGAAAATAACTGAGGTGGTAACCGAGGAGTGGAAGAAGACGTGCGGAGACAGGGAACTTGGCCGTCCAACGCGTAGCCCGGGCCAGAATCTTTTACAATCAATAGAATACAGCAATCCATAACCCTCACTGATTCAAAGCTTGGAATGATTTTACAGAGCCGCTCAGAAGGAAATATTTTCATTCCTATAGATTGCTTTTGTGATGATCCCTGCTCTGTATAAAATGCGATATAGTCGTCTTTGTTTCCATGCCAGTGGTGCTTTGTCACGCTGAGAGTCAATACCGGAGAAGATTAAATAAAATACAAGAGGAGCTCGCGCAGAGATGCTCAGGTACTCATTCTCAACTCCAAGACGCTTTACCTTATTTCAGTCTGATCCCATCCATTTCTTCAAGTTTCTGCTTATTTTACCCACCGGCACTTAATCCGAAATGAATTCAATTAGTGTGCATGTGTATGTGAGTGTGTGTGTGCGTGCGTGCACATCTGAAAAGGTACTGCTGATATTGAAAGCAGACTATTTCCCCGCACCCCACCCCTTCTCTCTCGCAAGATTTATTTTCTAAAGTTGACGTTTATCACTTGAGCGGGCCTGCAATTCATCATCCCCCTTCTTGTCGATAATCCCAAGGAAAGTCAATTTGCGGGGAAATGTGAATCTCTTATTCGGTCACCCTCCGTGTTGTGGCGGTGTCTCTAGGTAAGGCAGGAGAGAGAAGCTCAGTGGGCGCAGTAGCAGAGCAATGAGCCTCGCCAGGGGATTCTGGAAGTGTCTTTTGAGCTGAGGAGGCGCCTGGCCAGAGATAGCCACCAATCGATCTCAAATCCCTGTGATCTTTCATTAGTTGCTCGTCACAAAAGCTGACACGTTTATACCCTCTCGTCCACGCACCCACGCACGCAATCATGTTATATAGTGTGCTGGGATATCGGCGAGCATCTGTTGTAACCATGTTCAAACAACCCGACAGGGGTTTTTTTCTTTACAGTTAGGACAAATACATTGTGCTAGCATCGGGACAATAAGGTATTTAAAAAATGCCCGTAGGGATGAATTCCAAAGGTAAAATGGCTCCCTTCGAAAACAGCAGTGACAGGAAATTCAATCCACAAGCATGAGAGAATATCCATTTGAATAGCAGCTTATTTATCGTGGGACCAATGGCTGCTAAAAGTAGCAGCTACACACAACAGCAGCAGGAATCGAAAAGGGAGGGAAAAGTGGATAAGAGGAAAGATAAGGGACAGAATAGAAAGGAGATAAAGACAGAGAAAGAAATGGGGGCAAAAGAGAAAATAGACAAATAAAGAGGGTAAAAGAACGAGATAAGAGATAGAGAGAGGCAAACCATCACTTGGAATTCACGGCCATTTCACTTGTGTGCAGAGAAATATCTGATCCAAGTTTGTCTGATCCTGCCCTGAATTCTAAAACATCCACACTCTCTCGCCCCTCTCTCACTGCTCCTCTCCTCCCCTCCCCTCCCACCTATCCCTCCATCTCATTTCTCCCCCCCAAAAAGCAGCCTTTTGTATTTAGGTGTCGTCTCACCCCTTGCCTGTCTCTTCGTCGCAGGGCGAATGGAATTCATGCTGGACCACGCAGCTGCGAAAGCACAAGCTACACCCCGCAGGGACAGTTGTCAAATAAAAAGGGAGAGAGTTAGAGAGACAGAAAGAGAGCAAGAGAGCAAGAGAGAGAGTGAGAGATAGAGAGAGAGAGAGAGGGAGATAGAGAGCGGTTTCTCGCTGAATTTTTCATCTTAATCCATGAAATATACATGGCTGGAGGCGGGGCGGACTGGGTGGGTGGATGGGGTGGGGGGGGGGGGGTTCGTTAACAG
>JAODUH010075483.1:0-15911 GCA_027564835.1 Typhlichthys subterraneus
CGTTGTAGTGTGAAGCACTTTGTGTTACATGAATTTGTATGAAAAGTGCTATATAAATAAAGATTGATTGATTGATTTATTGAAATTTGGTGAATTTAGCAAAAACTATATTATCTTACAATCGCATACTATACCTTTAATTCCAATAGATTATATTCTCTCTCTCACACACACACACACACACACACACACACACACACACACACACAGGAAAAAAAGAGAGACACCAACTCACAGTGTGTCCAAAGTGAACTTTAGTAAAGGTGAAGGTTTTAAGGGCAGGGCTGGAGAGTCTGATGGACTGCTGGATGTTGTCCTTAAAAAGTTTTTCCATAAACATTCCAAAGAAAGGCCAGGCCTGCAGCAACACCTGGCCATACCAAACAGAATAACATGTTTTATTCCTAACAAAATCCTTTGAAAAATGTTACATTATTTCAATTGTTTTAATGAAAACATTTGTTTTGATGTATTTGCAGTGGTTGGCCAAACCACTAGTATAGCTTGCAGTGTGATTTGTGATTGCCACAAGACATATTTACTATAATCAAAAGAATACAAATGCCACATTTCTTATGACCATACCTTGTTAAGCCAATCTGCTTTCTCAAAATCAGGGAAGTGGACCTTGTGAAAACAAATATGTATAGCTGTTAAAGCTTTTTGTTAAGTGTTCACAAACTACAGTATGAATCATCCATTGATTGAAACTGTGGTAAAGAAAAATGCATGATACAGTGAGAATTAGTATTGTGTATTGCAGATACAGTAAAAGCCTAACTAATTTGTATAATTATTAAATATTTAATTAATTACAATTATTTAAATAAATGTGTTTATATTGTGACCAGCCAGTCAAATGAAAGTAATATAATTAACATGCAATTAAAAGTACCCAAGGATAACTGGATTGGAAGCACCGCTTTTAGCAAATTATTGCCACAAGCACAACAGTTATTTTGGTCTTACCATGACTTCTTTGTAGTTTTATGGCTGTGGACTGTAAAAGGTGTCATCTATTACTACCAACTTAATATCAAATATGTAACTAAGCACTATGATAACTATCTATTTCATTGTCTACTTTGACCTGGGTTAAACAACAGTTAATGCTAGTGAAAACTGGCATGATACAGTAGATATACACATTGTGTATTGATAGTATCATACACTGTTCAAAAAGTAAATATGTTATAATGATAGCATACATACATAGTTTACTTTTGACCAGTATCTGTTCATTTTCATATTGTATGCTAATTGTGGCTGAGCTGATAAGAACATCACCTGATGCAAAGTTTTACATTTGCTTAAACAAATGCGTGTTAGCTCTGCGCGCACACACACACACCTACACACACACACACACACACGAGAGAGAATCTAGCAACATTCTTCTGACAATCTCTGCATTGTGACATCAAATCAGCCTAATATTGAGGATGCAAAGCAGGCTAATGTCTTGATTTAAGGAACACCATGTACCCACCCAGGTTGCCATATTCAACGACTTATTTAACTCTTTGTTGATCATTTGTGCTTCATTATCCATAAATTCTATAGCGGATCCAATCCGGACGTCCTTACCACGTCGGTTCTTCTGCCACCATAGTATCGATATTGTGCACAACAAAACCCAGGTAATACTGAGACCGAGATATCCAGTTAGATACACGGGGTAGAAGACAACAAAAGCTCTCCCGAAGTATATTAGGTACTCTTTCCAAATGCGCTCGTCTGCAATAGAGTTAAACTCATGCATGTTCGTGTTCTGGCCGTTCAGGACACCGGCAGATGACGACCCGTCCGGGCAGCCTAAAGATCCAACGTTCTCAAGATGCGTCGCAGCGTGGAATCAGACTTACAACCATAGAACTATATAATAACTCGCCCCGATTCAATCGCGCACGCAAACTATTTTCATTTAGCCTAATATATCAAATATGTACAGAAAACTAACAATTTCGCCTCACTTCGTCGGGTTTAAATGGCTGGGTCTATTTTTGTTTAGTTATTAAAACTTCCGTGTTTGGAACAGGTAGACACTCCCAAAATCCCACACCTGCTCCCCACCCAATAGAGCCTATTGTAGGCAGGATTTCTAATCTAATTGTAATACATTCTGACGTGGAAATTTAATTAATTTACCCACAGCTCTTTGAGAATAAAAAGACAATAAAAAAAGTTTGTTACATTTATTTACTTTTTGTTCACACACCGACTTATGATATTCTCAGACCACTTTTCACATAATTGTTAGAACCTAATTTCAACATGATCCAAAAAAAAAGACAAACATAATTAACATTTTTTTTATACAATTCGCTACAAAAATTACAGAACATAAAAGAAAATCTGAGATCAGGGAGTTTCTCAATTCTAATGTAGGCTCATGCTGAGTGACATTCGGCAGTTGGCCCTTACAGCCAGCAGATGGAGCCAAACAGTTTAACATTGGTTTATTTTTACAAAATATGTCAACGCCTATACGATTTATAATTATTTAGGTATAATCCTCAGAGAATATCAATGCTGTGGAAACAATTATGTTACATCGCCATTTTGTAAACTAGCCTATAGGCCTATATTTCTGTTGCAGCATCTTAGACCTCTTTCACTTTCCCTTTCTTATTTTGTATGCAACACAATAGTCTAATGTTGATCTACATAGGCTACATTACTGGGAGTCTGAAAATAGTGTGGTTTAACATTAAAACGATGGTACTGTACTCAGTTGAGTACTTCACTGCTTAGTGCTTACTTTCATTTTTTAATTCCAGTCAGGTATTGCTGATCAACATATGTCCTGGGAACTATCTGGTACTTTCCAGCAACCCAAACTTGTTGCTCAGTGATTATGCAATCACTAACGTCATGGTTGTTTTTTTATAAAGCAGCCAGTGGCATAAACATCAGACAGCTTCCTGGATTTATCCCTAGAATTAGCCCTAATTGTCTTTTTGGATACAAATGTCCTGCACTTGTCTAAAAAAATATTCAGCAGGACTACAGCCAAAACAATACATTGCATGTCAACAGAAAAATTGTTATGGCACTATCTGAACCCATGTCTCTTACTATCAATTGATTGTAATGGTAATAAAGTATTTTCTTTTAATATTGTAAATATGTGTTTTCATTTTTCAAATGTATACATACAGTAAGCTATGCTTTTAATTCCTGTATAACTATAATCCCACACTTATTGGAATCATAATACATTCTACATTTGAAAAGCTATAAGGTATTGTAAATGTGCCATACCGATGTACTGACTCTGTACTGACTGCTACTTAAATGTAATCAAATACTCAGGATAAGCCCCATTGTCATGGAAGATAATAAACATGGTAGGAGTGGCAGGGTTGTCCACAACGCTGTCAAACTGTTCAATAGAGTTGGTGGTCTTGTTTGGTGGTACGATCATATTTTGAGCTCCCTGGGTGAAATCACCCACCAGGACACGGCAGAAGTAGATGAATTTCTGTCCCTGGGGATCTGGTTTGGAGTAAGTATCACTGGCAGAGTAATTAGCTCTGACTGCAAAATACACACCTTTCCCAAAAACAGTTGCTGAAAATCAAATAATAGTGAGCATTAAACCAAGAAGTTAAAAAGTAAAGACAGGCATGTTCATGAACATTATGTCAACACTAAATCATGTTATGGTTATGCAGATTCGCCGTTGGCCTACCCTTTAGGGGTTTTAAATGGCACTTACTCCAACAAATAACAATACAACCACAGTTCTATGATGTGTATCCACAGCTTATTATGTCTTGGATGTGAGAGGGTGGATATTTACTTCACCTCGCTGATAATTTACAGAACAATAACATAGAGTTGAGGGACTCAAATTGAGAAAATCAGATTAACCTGGTTTTCTACAACCTACCATTTACTCCAGCATAACTCCTGTTAAAGCCTTTTTGGTTGATGTGGGCTACAGTGGTGTAGCAGGTGCCATGGAAGAGGCATCGCTCATTGTTCTGGTGACCGTTTTTTTGTTCCATACCCTGTTTCTTAATTTGATATCCCTTCCACAAAATGGGATTCTGAATCCTCTCGATCTGAGGGAAAAATAAGTAATTATTTTCAGTTATTAATTTGGTAAATTGCCCTGCTCTCCTTAATATGTATTTGACTTTCACCTGTGTAACCCATTTGTTTTTGTTGTTGCTCTGTGAAGTTAATCTGAGAATGTATATTTCACACTAAGCATGTTAACTTCACAGTTCACTTGTAGAGTTGGCTAAGTAGAAGTGCCAGAGGAGGAGACTCATGGGCCATATGAGTCAGCAAAATTTGGTATGCTACCAGGAACATTAAGCTATTTTACTGGCAAGTGCTGCCTCTTGCAATATTTGGCAAACTAATGAGAACTCCAACATGAAACATATAAAGTAGATAAAACATTTATTCATTTATATATAAAATATTGCAGCATTATAAACATGCAGTGTAGTTAACACACAATTTGGCTAGCTGCTATACAGTACCTTGGACTGCACCTGATACTGTAGCCATTTATTATACTGTATAAATAGTGTATGTTGACAGCAGTCTACCTTAAGTACTGGTCGATTGTTGCAAGAGACCTGGAAATGTTTCAGAACTTCAGTATGCTCTTGAGTTCCAGGCTGAATAATGACTTGATGACAGATAGTATTGGCTGGCATGGCATCCCAGTGTGAGGGCAGGGTTTCTGTGTCTGGAGCTGTGTGCACCAAGGACATTAATTCATTATAATACAAATCGTTGATTTAACAGTATAACATGTTCCAAAATTAGCCTAGCTACCACATACAGTGACAGTTTAGATAGTGTTTTTTCATCTATCCAAACACCCAATGTGTTTGTTAAGCAAATAAAGCATAAGTCCACGAATGATGGCTTTGTATTTTTACTATAGTATTACGACTATGTATGCTAAATCATCTGTAGGAAATATATTTGTGGTTAAACAATTAGTTTTTGCATCCACGTTTATGACGGGCAAACGATACCTTTCAGCTTGTCAATGCGCCGTACTTTTAGAATGTTGCCTTGGTTATCTGTAGCAGGTCCATTTGGCATGGCAACCTTGTATATTTGACCCTGGGCTTTGACTTCTACGTGAGGTTGGTTCTTTTCCCATGCTTCCTCCAGGTTTAAGTTGGAGAGAGGATCAAAGCTTTGAAATGGACGTCCCTGTGGCTCGTACTGCCAGTCAGCCATGTTAGAGGCAATTTCTATTCGCTTCTTCAAGTCTTCTTCTTCTTTGGTGCTCCTCAGCATCTCATAGATCTCAGTGCAGACATCACCCACATCCCATTTCATTCCCTCTATTGTGAGACAGACTTTGCCCTTATTGTTTTCCAACTTCATGCTCACGGCCATGGTGGCCTGCATGTCCATGATCCGCTGGTGGAGAACGGGGGAAAGGCTTAGGAGAGCTTCATCTCTAATGGTTTTGGTGACCTGATCCTTGGATATCAGGTCACTGATCCACTTCTTTGCCAGATCCACCGTGGCTTGAGAATCACCACAGATGTGGAAACAGGCAGGTTCTACTTGTTGAGGCTCAATGACCAAGTCTTCAGCCTTGTGTTGCTTATCAACATTGCCCCAAATAAAAGCTAGATCAAATATTTCCAAAGATTATGAAAACATGTTAGAATATGTGAATAAGGGTTGTTTTAACTACTTATTTATTGTATAATGGTTGTTAATTTGACCTACTTCTTAATTTGGAGCCTAAGCTTCCCAAGAATCCTTTTCCGGTGTCTTCTTTCTTTTTCATGCTAGCATGAAAGTCTGTCAACATGGCTTTTTGGAAGATGACTATCCGGATCATCTTTAGAGGATTCGTAGCATTCTGCTTACATATGTCAACCATGGCATCCAGCATGGCATCTGCTACCTGGCTTGCTTTAAGATTGCCCTGGCCTAAAATAGCATATTGTTAATGTTTCATATATGCAAAAAAAAAAAAAAGAGCTCAGTGGAGAACATACAGAAGTTTGTACCAAACAGAGAGAATGCTGCATACAAACAAACTTAAAGGTAACATAATTTATTTGAGCCTTATTATTGTACCAACTACTGACACATTTGTTATGTTATCCCATACTCTATGCAGTTATTCCTTACCTGTACCGATGGCAGGAAAGGACACAGAGGCGTAAGAGTCTTTCACACACATTTGAAGGGCATCATTCACAACCTTGTTGATTTTTGTGGGCTCTGTCTGGCCAACCAGGTGGAGAATCTTTTTGCACTTTAGATTACCTGGCTGGGTCATTATTATGCCTTGGTTTGGCAGCTGGCCTAAAGGTGAGGATATCGACATTTTAAAACAGAATACTTGAGACAATGCACACTATATTTTTATTAGCCTGATGTTACCAGACCATATTCACAAATATTCACTTTGTGAATATGGTCTGGCCACACTCCATTGGGAAGTGTTCGCCATCGTTTCCTCCTACTTTGCGTAGCCCTCTGGTTAATTTTTTAACTATTGGAGAGAGCTGAACCCATCGGCATTGCTACAACTGTTTTGATCCCCTCATCTAGCTCTATCACCATTTAGAAACATGCTCGACTTCAACATCATCTCACTAATGTGAGTGGCTGTAAACTAATCTCAGCTAAATACATTTAGACTTGCTCTCAGATAAATACATTTAGACTTGCCCTCAGATAAATGCATTTAGACTTGTCCTCAGATAAATACATTTAGACTTGTCCTCAGATAAATACATTTAGACTTGCCCTCAAATAAATACATTTAGCTGAGAGCAGGTCAGGCGGAGCCAGGCTAATGTAGACTGGGGCTTGAGTAAAAATGTCTTACTTAGCTGTACACATTCAGCTTCTACAACCTGGCCAGCTGCATCCATAATTGCTTTGGATACTCCTGAAAAATAAATTATTATTCTGTAAAATTATTTTAATACAATTATTTACTACGTACATTTTCTATAGGGTAATGTTAGTTAAATTTAAGGTTTACCTGATTTAAGAGAAAAACTTTCATTGGATGAGTTGACAATGATGTCAGTTGTCTCAGTCGTTATGTCCCCTATGACCACCTGTATTGTCACATTTCCCAATTTAGTCTCATGCATCCCTGAGCTAGAGGTTATTTTAGAAAAGGGTCCTTGGAACAGGAACAAAATAACAATTAGACACAAAAATAAATATATGCCAAGTAAAAATATATGTAACTTGTTAACAGCCACTTTCATATAACAACAATTTCAGATCACAGAAACTGTTTCTTTGATCAGTGATCGCTTGTACTGACAGACAATACTTATATAAATCAATACAGTCTACATTTGACTGTATGTAACCGGGTTGTACCCACACCTGGGATTCAAACCAAGATCTACGGCAGGAGCACACTAGCAAAGAACCTATAAGCCATGAGCCCTAGCATCTGGCACTAGAGTGTCTTTGAGGTGTCGGAGAGTAAGATGTACTTAACATCACTACTTTACCATTTGGCCAATGTTACATGTAGAGTAACAGTCAAACGTTAGTCAAATAACATGAATCATGGCCTACCTGTACTCTGGGTAGTTGGGGGACTGCTTGGGTTTGGAGAAAACCTTTTCTCAAACTCGTCCTTGAAAACCTGAAGATAAAATTCGATGCAATATAGAGTATGCGGTTAAAATGGGAAAATAAAGCACCATATGACCTACTGTAAATACTGTATCTAAATCTCCCTGTTCAATACAGTTGTTGCTCTTATTCTTGCTCTTGTTGTACAAGCTGGTTAGCTACAAGAGAAAATGTCAATTTGGAGGATTATCTTCGGTGTTACGTGGATGACCCGACTAAAGCAGAACCCTTCCTGTCCATTATTCACAATAACAAGTGCAGGAATGGCATTGATTAGGATGGTCTTTCGTGGTGAATCCGTTTGTAAATTGGGGTTAGGGTTCCTGATAGGATATACTGTAAGTGGCAGGTGCGCACTTGTCTGCTTTCATTTTAGTTTGTCATGTTTGTCATTTTGTCTGCCCCCTTTCTGATACTCTTTATCGACTCCACCCCTCATACACATACTGCTTTCAACGGACTGAATATTCTAGCCTGGCTCCACCCGATTATTGCTCTCTTTCTATAAAAGATTATAGTCCGAAACCCTGTTCGCATTAACGTTTTCACAGCCACCCTGCTGGCGGAACAATCAGTGATTACGTTGAAGTCAAGTGTTTCAAAATGGTGGTAGAGCTACTGTAGGTGAGACAAACTATTGATTAAAGGTTGTCCAATAGTTTCAAATTTATTGGATACATTTATTGTCGTTTCCTCCCAGTAGGAGGCAATGACTAACACTTCCCAATGGAGCATTGCCAGACCTTATTCACAAAGTGAATTTTAGGTCTGGTTACACCAGGCTATGATTATTCTGATTTGTTGTGTCATTTTAATAAACTTGTGTCTTTATACTTTTTTTATCTCTGCATACTACTGTTTACATGCATACTACTGATTTGTTTGCTAGGTATTCTGCTTTGTTTGAATGTCAAAACACTGTGTAATTAAAGGTTATCTACAAATGTAGTAGTAGTACTGTACGACTCATTTCACACAATTCCAGCATGACTCTAAACTTGTTGGATTACCACAAATCATACTCAAACCAGAGCCTGAAGTTACTGTAGGTCTTGATTTGCTTATAGGCAATGCCATGATACACGGACCAAAGTCCAAATTATTTCTTAAATATAGTTTTTGATTGGGAAATTCTTAATTTACAACTAATTACTAGAAACAGGCATCAGTATAAACTGTATGATCATCTTTATATCTTTAACAGCTCTTCAGGATTGTGTACCTGGATTGTTTGTGCATCTCTTGGATAAAGCATTATGGTTACTGTTTTCAAGTGTTTAGGTTGCTTGGTGCTGCTGAACTTCAGGATTCCATCTAACATTACAGAGGCCGCCTGGTCTTTAGGGAAGTTCAGGTTCCCTGTGCCGATAGCGGGGAACGTTATAGAAGTTAAACGGTTGTCTTCTGCCTGGCCCAAACATTCATTCACAACGCCCTTCAGAATCTGTATTAAACAAAATAGATATGATAGCATGCCCACAGAGAAAAATGTATATAAAACAAAACAAAAAAATGTACTGTATACTGTATATACAGTACAAAAAATACACCTATTTACCTTCTCGGCTGTACTATCCCAATGAGGGACAACAGCATGAAAGACATGTTTGGCCACCAGCATGCAGCCGGTAGTTGTGATGACATCACCATAATTTGCAGTGGCATTTTTTTGTTTTACTAATGTCTGAAGTTGGTCTCCAGCTGCACCAAGGATGGCAGAGGAAACTGCTCCTTTATTCAGTGTAAGGTCTTTCGCCACAGTATTCACAATCGCGTCAGCCTAAAAATAAATGAACAAAACATTCTCAGTTGCATGTAGGTTTATGTCAGTTTGTTCATATTTAAACTACACAGGCTACAATACGTATGACTATGGTACTTTGTCGGAAAAGGATAGAGGTCTGAAATGGTATTCTCTCGGATAATTGATAGTTTGAAATCACTGAAATTAACTTTTCGTCATTAAAATGTATTATAAAATAAAATTACCGCAGCATCCTGGATATGTCCTTTCTTTAGAATAATGGTCAACCCCTCTTTGGTCAGCACTTTATCTGAACTGCCTGTACTCTGTACATTTGTTGATTTTGGAGACTGGTGGGGTCCAGCAAGAGCTCCCTGTTGAGGATGACTGACACCATGATTTCCAAACACATTTGTGACTGCTGCCAGCATTGCCTGAACAGCAATATCATCATTGTTCACCAAACAGATCCTCTTCAGGGCGTGGTCACCATACTTGTCTTCTAAATAATCTTTCAATGCTTTGGTAATGGTGTCGGCGCATAAGTTGAGAGGAAAGTTTTGGTTTCTGCCGATGGCAGGTATAGCCACAGACTGACAATTATGGTTGTCAGAAAGTTCTAGGCTTCCTTTAACAGCTCTTTTCAAAAGCCCCACATACTTTTGGGGATTAGCCTGCTCAAACACTGGGATTACGGCATGGATAATATTTCTGCAGCGAAGCTGTCCCCCAGCACTAGTGATGACACAGTCCCCTGGTTTTAGTGTTCCCTTCTGGTTTACTATGTCATCACAATCTTTCTGCAACTGAGGTCCAGCAGCATTTAGGAGTGCTAGTGCAAGACCTCCACTATGTTTCAAATCCTTAGTAGCAGCATTTATAACTACACCGACTGGGAAACTGCACAAATCAGCTTTGAAAATGGCTATTTCTACACCATCAGACATCTGAAGCTGATGTATGGGCTTTGGACCGTGTCCAAGGGAAACATCGGCATGTCTAGCAGTGTTCTCATCAACCAACTGTATAAAGCTACCAGTCTCTTTCCTGGCTGACATTACATACATTTGTTCTTTCTCTTGGAATAACTTTTTGGCTCCAGGCTTGGGTATTTTCAAATCACAAAGAAATAAAGAAGAAACAAAGTTTTCACACAAGTTCTTGCAAGATATGACATAGACTCTAGAACCAGAGAGCAGGATTGAATCTTTCTTAAATCCAACCCTTACTTTGTCTTTGAATTGTTCCATCCAAGCATCTTCTTGATGTTCTTCAATGTATTTGACAATGGTATTGTGCTTGACAACAACAGTTTCTTTAATTTGGGCATTCTGGCTTAAGAACTCAGTAAGTTTCTTAGAAACTGGCACAACACTATCATTGAAGCCACATACCACAATTTGCTGATCTGGTGGCACACCAGATGTTTGAATTGAAACCCTTTTAAATGAGTCATTTGTGGCATCCTCCAAATGAGTAACAAGGTTCTTCCACTCTGGTGTGTTCAATACATTAGAGTCTTCAATCTCAATGTGATGAGATATCAAAATAATTTTCAGCTGATCCTCAGCATCATTCAAAGTTTTGTCTGAAACAGCAAGTATCTGCACATTCTTAATATCTACCTTGAGAGTTGCACTGATTCCTTTAGATGTAAAAAGAAGTTCTGTAAGATGTTCACTATCGCTATATTTCACAAATTCAAACAAGTCCTCTAATTGTAACGTTTGCTGTTTTAGTGTCACTTGTCCTTCCAGTATTATTTTGCTGGCACCCAAAATCTCATTTTTTAGCCCATGTAAGGTCAAATATTTTCTTTCCTTATTGTATTCTATTTTAACTTCGGGGTACTCCTTCATAATCTTGTCCTTAAGGCCATCTTGGCACAGAATGTGGAACATTGAGTGCTGCAATTGGATTTCCTCTGTTACACTAGACATCGCTCTCTCAGCCCTTGTGGCAATCCTCCTCAAAAGTTCAGTAAGAGTCTGCTCAAGTCTGGTCACATCCTCTACAAAGCCAACCACAGACAGGACATTATGGTTTTTGTCAGGGACAACAACCACAGGCTCATTCACCACTGTCGCTCTGATTTCCCCTTCAGAGTTTTCCCACTCCGACAACAGAGGTTGAAGCTTCAGAGACTTGAACCTTGACAAAGCTTGTTTAAAGACTGTCTTTACCGAAGGCATCCACTTATTAATGTCTTCAGATGTAATGCCTTTTCGCTGTATTAGTGTCTGCAAGGGGCTGAAACTAACAGTCGATTTTTGGAGGTCTACTTTGCAGAAGTGACTTTCCAGATCACTGTGAATGGTTTCTGCTGCATCTTGCTTGTCATGGAGGAATCTCCAGATGGTATCATCCATGCTCATGGTGAAGGAAGAGGGAAGTTTAAGTACAGGTCTGTCTTTTCCATAAAGAGCGGATCCCAAAGATTCATAAAATGGGAAAACTTTGATGGGTGTCTGCTTGATGAAGATTTTATTTTCAATGATTCTAGAAACAGCTAGAGAAATATAATACATTAGAACCATAATTGCATAATTTCAAATTTCAAACTACCTAAAATAATAATTCAACATTTCCAATGTCAACAATGTGGCCTAAATTCTTTAAAATGCAGCTTTTGATAATTCAAGTTTGTGTTTTAATATGTTCTAAAACATCTGGTTTTGCCTATTTCCTTACTATATGGTGTAAATGTACAGTAATACCTGAGCACAATAACTATTTAGTATCCAATCACCTTGAAATCCCTAAGGAAAAACTAGCTTCCCAAAACACAAAGCAACACAATACAATACAAACAATACTAATTGCAGATGTGCAAATTCACGGGAAAGCACATTTCCTAACAATGGTTTTGCACAGTGGCACACATGCAAAACCACATGGTAAATCCACTAGGTGACACTGAACACACTAAGAAATTGACATTTTCACATGTGGTATAACAAATATATTTGCATGACTTCTAGAGATCAACTCAACGATTGAATACTTCACTATTCACTATGGACGACACCATACAATTCAATCACAGCTCAGTGATTATTTAATGCAACAATCTCATCTGTGGGACGTTAGTATACAGTATAAAAAAAACTAATTAGATTACCTTTAGGGTCTTTGAAGGTTATGATAGCAGACTGTTCCTCCATATTAAGTATGACATTTTCCACTTCTGCACCTTCATTCTCAAACAATAGGATTAGGTGATCTTGGCTAACATTTGACAGGTCTTCAATTCTGACTTTGGCAGTGACTTCCAGATATTGAACAGTTAGTTCCTTACTTTTAAATATCCTGTTTCTGGGACAGTTTTCAATGAAATCATTGTTTGCTGTCAAATAAAGCAAAAGTTAGACACACTAAACATGTACAAACAAAAAAATATCAGTGACATGAGACATGATGTCTACCTTTTCTACTGCGGAAAGTCACCACAACAGAAGAGATTTCTGGAATGACCTCCAAAGTAAAATCTTTGGCATTGGCTGATGAGTCAGAACCTTTCATGATGTTTTCCACCAACATCCCTAGGTATTCTTTGTTAAGGTCTGGTTGAACATTTCTTAAAACAGCTGAGGTGGAATACAGTTCTTTGTCTGCAGTATCATCATCTCTGCTTTCTGTCTGTGTTGTCTCCTCAGGTGTCTTTAATGGCTCATCAGCTGGTAAATAATTTGTGTAAAGAGTTGTGAGTAAAGTTGGATAAAGGAAACATTAAGGTAGATACAAATGAACTTTTCAGTCAAACATTTAACATCTGCATCCACCTCAATCACAATCGTTTGTGTTCTATGAAGGTGATCTATATTGTACTGTGAGTAACTCCTAACAGTAACTACAGCATAATTAAGAATATTCAAAAATGGTATTACATACATGTCTTCCTGGGGTTTTCCGTTGGTGTTACCTAGACATAAAATAAAAATTGTCATCTATGATGGCTGAGTTTGTTGCAGAGATAAAACTAGAGTACAGTATATTCTAAATTATTTTATTTTTTCCAGATGAGACTCTCCAGGTCCCAGCTGGGATCCAGCTTCTGAAGCTAGAACTACAATGTGCCGATATTTGCTCATGCATGTTTGAGCCAAGTGCATATCAACACAATCTTTAGGTCACTGGTTGACTATTTTGCTTAACCTCTAGACCACCTGCTGATAGCAACCAAAACACGACACTATCAACTTTGGCCGGTGATCCACATTTTATAATCTGACGTGAAATATCATAGAAGTCACTAGCATCTCCACCAATCTATATATTCTAATCTATCTAGTTAAAAGGCTATCAGGCTTTCATTCTGAGTCATGTCAATATAAAAAATACAACCCCATTTCCAAAATAGTTGGGACAGTAATATAGAAAATGCCAATAATAACTAAACAAAGATTTGTAAATTCCATCCAACCTGTACTATATTGGAAACAATACAACACGTTATATGATGTTTTACCGTGTGATTTTAATTGTTATATGAAAATAAACACCAATTTCAAAACAGATGACTTCAACACACTCCAAAAAAGCTAGGACAGTTGTGTTTATCCACTGTATAGCATAATCATATGTATTTTACTTAGACTTAAATGTGTGGGCACTGAAGACACCCATTTCTGAAATGTATCAAGTAGAATTGCAACCCCACCCCTTACATTAGTTTGCTCTACAAGTGCAGAATTGTACAGAGCCTCCTTTGCCATATTTTGTGCTTCATGATGCACCACACTTTCTCAATCATAAACCGGTCAGGGCTGCAGACATGCAAATCTAGCACCCCCACTGTCTAACACCTACTCCTTATGCAGTCAATGCTATTTGCATTGTCTTACTGTAAAATGCATGAATGTCCTGGGGAAAACACATCTGGACAGCAGCATGTGTTGCTCCAAAATGTGTATACTCTTCTCCATTAACTGCACTGCACTCACAGATGTGTAAAATACCCATACTGTACCATCAAAACTGACATGCACTTTTACCATAACAGAGGCTGGCTTTTGGACCTAATGCTGATGAAGGTTTGTTTAGTACATTTGCTTTCAAAACAATTTGTCAAAAATGATTTAGAGCAGGCCTGAGCAAAGCCAGATGCGGCCCACCCCTGATTTAAGGGGCATTCACACTACTGGAGGCAATAGCTGCGCCCACCTCGGCGGCAAGCGGTAGGTTGAACTTTTGCTCTTATCTCCGCGGCATAAAATTCCGCGGAGGTGCGCGCTAAAGTGGGTGGGAGTCGTTAAACGTTGCTATGGGCGATATGCAGTCAGCACTTTGTTTAAAGATTGTGTAAAGCAGTTTGTCACACTAGAGAAAAAGGTCCTATTAACCACCCAGCCAAATTTGAATTAAAAAAAAAGTCAGCAAGTGTATAATATTACGTTTCAAAAGGGTGAAAATATAACCGGCCGGCATTATCTGTTCATAAGCGCTGGGGTTGTGTCAGCAGAAGGCGCTGTTATCACACCCATCGGGTGTTCTACGGTAAACTCTATCTTGCGGTGTTGTGTCAAAAAGGTATCCTCAGCGAACATTGATTGGAACATGTTGACGTGCATTTTATGAGTTGTGTTTTTACCTTAAATAGATGCATACTGGTAAAAGGGATTAGATTGGTTATAAACCTGTGTGTGCTCTCGTGGGCAGAAATTTGTTTTTAACATCTAGACCACTTTTTAGCAGATCACTTTTCGGCGTTACATCTACAGATGCCGGGAGCTGCTGTTCTTGTCAAGTAATTATAGCCTCTAGTTGGATTGGATTTTTTCGTTTGGATATGTGGTTTATATTTTCTTTTTGGAAAGAGAATGAACTACATAGACAGTTGGATTATTTGGATGCTGATTGGAACACGAGAATTCCGACTATATTTTGTAGCCGGTTGTTAGCAGGTAGGCTAGGCTACTAAACCAGTAGCTTTAAAATAATGCAAATTGACTCTCAACCACATTGTGTGCTTATTTCTGCAATGAAGCCATAGCTATCAGACAGGCTGTTAAAGGACAATAGGTGATTTAGCTATGGAAATGTAGGCTGTTGAAGGACAGTCAATTTAGTAGGCTAATTGGAGCAGGATAAATACTGATCAGATTTGAACACTCTCTACACTTTTATATCCTCGTGTTGTTACGGGTAGGGGTATGTATATCTTGGGACCAACTACGTATACTGTCCGATTTTCTGGCCCTCCCAAAAAATCCTGAACAGAGAAATTATGAAATACAGTTAAAGGTCTAACTACAATACAATACTACATAGTTAACAGTGTTCTTGTATGTTTAAAAGAATGGATTTTTAACATATGTATAGTATTTCCAAGTAAATCTCTGTATTTGCTTTACACAATATTTAAGCTTTGTTTAATGAAGATTAGCAGCGAGGAAATGGAGGACATGAGGAAATAATAGGCTATCCCTCTCCGGGAACCATCACCCTTATTGTGGTGGAGAGGTTTGTGTGTCCCTATGATCCTGAGAGCTGTGTTGTCTGGAGTCTTGTGCTCCTGGTAGGGTCTCCCAAGGCAAAGTGGTCTCAGGGGAGG
>JAODUH010075494.1:0-15911 GCA_027564835.1 Typhlichthys subterraneus
GCAGAGCTGGCTACCGACCACCAACTGGTGGTGAGTTGGGTCAAGGGGTGGGGGAAGACTCTGGACAGACCTGGTAAGCTCAAACTGGTAATGCGGGTGAACTCACAGGATATGCTGTCCCGAAAGACTATGGAGGCGATTGCAAGGTACCGACGGGCCCGATGGGCTGCAGGCTCTGCCGTAGCAGAAACAAAGCAGCGGATGTGGGCGAGCTTCGGAGAAGACATGGAGAAAGACTTGTTCACGAGTGAGGAGACATTGAAGCGGGAGATTGGGCAGAGAATCAGAGCAGCCGGAGCAGTATTACAATCACTTTACCGCACCGTTGTGATGAAAAGAGAGCTGAGCCAGAAGGCAAAGCTCTCCATCTTCCGGGTAAATTTCGTTCCAACCCTCACCTATGGTCATGAAGGGTGGGTCATGAACAAAAGAACTAGATCACGGGTACAAGTGGCCGAAATGGGTTTTCTCAAGAGGGTGGCTGGCGTCTCCTTAGAGATTGAGTGAGAAGCTCAGCCATCCGGGAGGAACTCATAGAGCCGCTGCTCTTTTGGGTCGAAAAGAGCCAGTTGAGGTGGTATGGGCATCTGGTAAGAATGCTTACACATCAAAATGTTATATAACTCAGTTAGTGAAAACTTCAACTTGGGGAGCAAAGCCACAGCCCAGATCTGCATAACTTTAATTACATTCTCAGCCTCACACTTTTTGCAAAACACTACACACAGTGCTTTTCAAAATACTAAGCACACACAATCTACATTACACAGCAATCTAGCACAATGTCACTTCTTTGTGATTTCAAAGCACTGCCTTCCAAAATGCCACACCTATGAAACAATTGATCAAACCCGGCCATCAGGTGAACAGACACTAAGGTGCTTATGTAACTCTAAACTCACCAATCAGCCATAAACACTATAAAAAGACAACTGGTGAGTTTAACATTTGATCTGAGAAATATATACAAAATAAAATAAATAAAATAAAACAGTCAGATGAGACTACACAAATCATTGTGTAGTTTTGAATTAATTGTTTCATTTTGCAAAAGATCTGAGTTGTTCTACTACTTGTGTGCAATATGGTTGTGTGAATTGTGTGTATAGTGTTTTTACACTATTTGCCCTGTTTTCAAAATTGTGCTTAAGCAATTAAAAAAAAAGCTGTAATCATAAAGGTAATTTGAAGATACTGAATTCAAACAGGTTGCCTATACACAGAGGTCTGAGCTAAGGTACTAAGATAGCTGCAAATCACACACACACACCTACACCCACACACACACAAACACAAATTCAAGATGAATAAACAAACAAATTGCCAGCAATCATATGTATGGTAGCGGTTAACTGGGACTAAGGGGGTAATGAGGAGGGGAAGCACAGGGGTTAAAGGTTAGGAGGCGTTGACCACTGGAACCGCACCACTGTGTGTCTTGACTTGGCTTGCTTGGCACAGTGTCCAGTGGGTCAGCCAAAGTAGTTTCTTCTTCTTCTCCTCCTTCTCTCCTCCTTACACCTTCATCTTCTCATTCTTCTTCTGTCATTTTCTTCATTTTCTTCATCTTATTCATATCATATTCTCCATCTTGTTCATCTTCATCTTTATATTGACCTTTTCCTCCTCCTCCTCCTCCTCCTCCCCCTCCTCCTGCACCTCCTCCTTCGTAGCCAGAGACCCCTGGGTGTCCAAAGGCTCAGGTGTGTGTGTGTGTGTGTGTAAGTGGGCATTGAGAGAGAGCAGACAGAGCCACGGTGGATATCTGGCTGTTTCTCTGCCCAAAGCTGACCCCACTGCTGCTGCTGCTGCTGCTGCTGGGAGATGCTGGGAGCTGTTGGGTGCTGCTGGGAGATGCTGGGAGATGCTGGGAGATGCTGGGAGCTGCTGGGAGCTGCACTCTAAGCTCAGCTGTGGCTGCAATATTGTAACCAGTGCAGTAAAGCTTCACCCCTGGCTGGGCTCAAGCTATTGGCTTTGTATCTTAATGTTTGTTGTTTTGTTGGCTTTGAAAATTAATGGACAAAAAGTTCTATACAAATGTATGCAAAGTATAACACAATAGGCCAACAGTGAGTGGGAAGCAGATTGTCCAAACTACAGTATATTATTAACCTTGTCCAACTTTGACTCATAAGCTAACTTAAAATAATGTTAGCCTAAAGTAATTATTACATTTGAGATTTGTAGAAGTGAGGAACTGACAAAAAAAGTAACTTAATGTTGAAAAATCTACAAAAGCAGCAATACAAGTAGACCATCCAACAAATACATCTGACATGTCTAAAATACTTTAAATCAAGTGGAAAGGCCCCCCTCAAATTCAGCAGAGAAGAATATTAATATCTCCAGAGCCTCTTTCCATGTGCCGGCTGGTTCCCTTCATCTCTCTCGTGCCGTAATAAGCGTCTCCTTATCTCTCTCCGTTTTGTCAGTTGTTCAGAGGCCGTCCATCACCATGTGTCACTAGACAAGTGGCGTGTCCACAAATATCTAGGGGAAATCTCCATCGGTCCGATAGGGTGACGTGTTATGATTGTAATGCATCCAGTACTTCATAATATGAACCACACCAAACCACTAATGACCAGGCTAATACCAGGCTAGTAATGAAGCGGGTCTTTTATACACTGTAATGGGTTGTATCAGTCCACAGGTTAGTGGAGTGACATCAGATTGCAAACCATCACAGTGCTTTTGAGCAAAGCTTAATAATTAAGCTACTTTGCTGGAGCTGCCAACAGTAGGATGTTGTGGTTGTACAGGTTTTAATATGTTTAAATGTTGAAACATGACTTTTATGCAACAGGGCAGGTGTTCACAGGAAACCATTCCGGTTATATGAAGGTTAGAAGAGTTTTCGTTTTCATCTATAGCACGAGAAAACATCCTGTGTACAACTATTGTGATTTAATTGACTTGTGTTGTGTTGCGGCGGATGTGCTGCTATATTCTCACAGCGTTTCTTTATGTGAGCATATTTGTTCTTCAGGGCGTGTTCTTCCGAGGTTCTAATGAATTCCTGTCTGCCCGTCTGTCAGCCCAGCCTTGGTGAGTTTGTAAGAACACAGGAAGAGTCACCAACATGCCTTGTCTTTCTCAGTAGGCTGTGCCTGAGCTTTGGCACCGGCGACGGTTTTGGGGCATTGTTTGGAAGCAGCCTCTCAGGTTACAGCCTACTTGTCTTGGCAGCTGCCTGTGGATGGTGTGATTGTTGTCGTATGTAGATGTCAATGGCTGCACTGTAGGAATAATAGCTACCCCCCCCCACCACCCATACCCCATCTTCTCTCACTGTACTATATAGGTAGATGTGCTCATTCCCGACACAGCTATATATGTTTCATGTGAAAACCAGCCTTCACCGTGTAGGCTTATGGGAACTTCCATACTGTAGCATGCAAAGAAGTTGGTTGGCTCCTGACGAGAGGCCACAGCTGCTGAATGGCGGACGGCTTCATCATTGTCTTCGTGTTACAGATGGATGAAGCTGCTGACAGACTGGCAGAATAAATTGGTGGGGTTATGAGGGAGAAACAAGCTTACGTTTCAGCTTCTGCCTTTCCGCTCTCCTTCCCCTTCAGCCTTGTGGTGCATATTTAGTCAAATGTAAGAATATCGGACGGGGAGACTGTTGGACTGGTGTGCGTGTTTTGTTAAAGGGACTTAGAGCAAAGAAAAATATTTGCCTGTATCGGTTGTCTGTATACACAATGGTATGACATCTGCATAACTGGAACATACTGTAAAGCATAGCAGAGTACACATGTATTAAGCAAATACCAGTAGAGCTATCAGTGGAAATGGTACGATGATGAGACGAGCACTTGACAGATTGTTAAATAAAATGACAACTGGAGCTAATTTAGAGGCCAGAGTCAATCAAAGACCCTTGTGTGTCTGCATTACAATAGTCACACACAAAAAGATAGTAAATCGTGAAAGTAAAATACTGTTCAAAATATATGAACAGAAAAAAAGGTGTAACACACACCCCCCAAGACAAATCATGATGTGATCAACAACTTTGAGACCTCTGACAAAAAGCGTATGGTGGTGTTTTTTCTACTGGAGATTAAGCACAGACAAACACCATTTTGCATTGTTCCAAAGCACATTTTCCTACAATTTATTCGTGGTCTTGACACCTCAGCTCGTGAGTTACGGTCCCCAACCCAGACAGGCTGTTAAAGCACTCGAGTAGAAGGGGGCAGGCAGTATATTAAGTCCAATTTTCATAAGCCCAGTCTTAAATTAGATGTTTGGTCCTGGTTTAAGTAAAACCTGGAGGTAACGCAGGCCACAGTGGAGCCACAGAGATCAGCAAGATATGCGGTGACATCAAAGCTGTTCTTTGCACCCAACAGAAACCTTTACAAATTCAGAAAAAACCCACTGATCTAAGATGAGGGTTCATAAAAATAAATGTAGGCCAGCCTGCGCAAACAGTACCGTACGTATTGTGTTTGTGTGGGTGCCTGTTGATTTGACCTGTGTTAATATGAGAACAGAACACCTATCTTTAACATTGTAACTGAATATGTGCACGAGATCAGAAATGTAAGAGTGTGTGTGACCCACTGTGTGTCTGTGAATGGGTGAATATCTCCGCTTCAGCAGGAGAAGCTATGTGGTGCTTCTCCAGGTTTTTAAGATGAATTACCAGTGTCTGGACATACCTGGCAGGAAATATGATCACGCTTGTCAAATTAGTTTGAAAGTTAATTTGTAATTTTAACCGATCGCTGGGGTGAAACATCTGTTTTTCTGCCATCTAAAAAGCTATTTGAGCTACTGTATTGGTTTACGCAAGATACATGTAATGTATAAACACTCCTGAGAGACATTCAGGTACCCGAGTTTGTGTAAGGAACTGATTAAACCTAACTTACTAATACTCTTTTTTGAAAAGGCATAAGTTAGAAAAACATTTTTTATTTAGGGGGGTTATACTTTCATCCTGTGTGCCAACATTTACATTTTGCGGCTAGATAGTGACCAATTTTCTACACATATAATTAAGGCTGTATCATTAGCAATGTCTTTCACTGTGACTTCTGAAAATACTTTGAAGTTTAAGATCTTTGGGCTTTTGAGAACCATGAGTTTGTTACTTCATGTATACTGTAGGTTATTTTTGTTCTTAAAATAAAATTGCATAACATAAAATACAAACATCAACATTCCATGCCAAGCACATTAGGAGCCCTGTATCTTAACGGCTATACTGTACACTCAAACGAAAACATGAATCATTATCTTAAAAGATGTATATACTAACTGTTATGAGGATTATGGTATGACATTGACATTCTTAAGGACAATTAATTGTGACTTTGAAAATAGTTAACTAGAACATCTGTAATTACACACACATTCAGTAGTGTAGATAATTTTGTCAAATTACTGTGGACTGTAGTTGTTTATTATGATTATATAATTTAGAATTTTAGGAAGGAAAATTATAACTATTCACCCAACAATTTGAAATGATAGTCAAAGAATTATGTGCTATTAACGTGTACATTAAAAATTAAGGATGAATAACATATTTACCATTTTCAAATTTATCTAATTGAGCAGTGTAGAAAAAATGGTAGAAATAATATTTTCTTTTCTCTTTCTCAAACGTCTTTGTATTTTTAATGCCTGTACTTTTAATTTATTTGCAAATTCTGTAATGTTTTTACAGCACGATCGTGGGGTGAATCTGGAGGGTTACGGCCACCAGTTTTGACATAATATTAAGGTGAGCACCGGGCAGAATTATTCAGACATCGCAACCAAAGTCTAGAGAGAGAGAGAGAGAGAGAGAGAGAGAGGAAGAGAGAGATCTTACAGTGGACTTACCATTAGTCCCAACCCTGTCACACTGCCATCTAAAACCTAATGCCAGCACCTAAGTGGCCCTCATTTAGCCCGTTAGGATTGTCCCTAGTCAACCTGTAGGACTGAGGTGGCAGAGACACAACTGGAGGGGGTGTGGGGGGAGCTGTGGAGCCTTAAAGCAGGTATAGGCTGGATTTAGTGTGAGGCGGCTGTGATCCTGTCTCTGCACGCGGCTTGAGATCCAACCCGTTTGTCAACCAGCGCTGAGATTTGCTCTCCTCCAAACCCAGTAATATGTTACTGCAGAGAAGCTGCGGCATCTTTGTAGATATATGTTTCTAGCAACTGTGCCGCCAATTTGCAACAAGATGATGACATGGTGTGTGTGTGTGTGTGCGTGTGTGTGTGTGTGTGTGTGTGTGTGTGTGTGTGTGTGCGTGTGCGTATGTATGCATGTGTGTGTACGTGGAAAAGAGAGTTTATGGGCTGGTCTCATTCCAATCCTTTTAACCCCCTCTGAGGCGATAACCAGCCATTTTGGTTTCCCTGCTAGGCTTTAGGCCCTGGCTGTGTGTTTAAAGCCACGACGAATACACCCTTTAACAGAGTGAGCAGCACCAACAGAAGCTACAGGCTGCCAGAACAGACAAAAGCCTCGGCTTACACCTGTAAATGTGCCACGCTGGAATTGCCCGTTATAATCCAGTGAGCCTGCTCAATCCATCAGTACAAAGGGAATTGATGATAGGGTATTATGGCAGTATGGTAAATATAGGCCTTAGAAGTGGCTGAGATAATATATTAGCATGGTTTCCCTAAGTGCAACTGAACTAACACAGAGCCTTTTTATAGCTTGTAATGTGATGATGGATGTATAGATCAACTGAAAGGTGGGACCATGGTGCAATTAGAGTTAATTTTCTTCATTTGAGTAATACTGTGTGTGTTTGGTTACAGTTGGACTACAAATCTACATCTAGTTCTACTTACGGTGGAAAAATATGAATTAAAGCAATGAATATGTAGGCTAGTGTAGATGAAAATGATGATGCCTATGTCATAATTTACAGTAATAAGTTAATATAATATTAGTGTTTTACTAAATGTAACAAGTGACACAAAGGTTATAATTACCATTGTTATAGTAACATTTCCATTGATGTTTAATCCTAGTTTTCATAAACGTTTTAAAACTCATATGCACAATGTAAATTATCGATATACAGTATTACTGTAATTGTGTGTGGCGTACAGTAAGCCACTACACAAAGGCAAATATTGGTGAATTTTTCGATTATACAAATAATGCATTTATCTTGGTGTTGCAGATATAGCACTGATGATGTATTTGCTTAAATTTACTGTCATACATACAATGCTTTTCTGGTCATTCTGGTCAAAAAGCTTTGCTCTGTGAATGGGATACATGCAATCAAAGTCAGTATCGTATTGCAGTCTGCGCTGGATTATTTAATTTAAAAGTACCCTGATAGAAAATACAAAAGAAGAAAAGGAAACATAATAATCATACGTAAACATGAGTTATGTGTTAAATCAGCTGTTTCTGAGTGATGACAGACATTGTTCACCTCTGTGCCGTAATGATGGTAGCATATACTGTACCAAGCAGGCCAAGTTGTCTCTACTGCTTGGTTGGCCAACAGTCTTGGTGTAGTCCGCCTTTACTATCTTATCTGTTAAGTGATGTTTATCCAGGGATGGCTTTGCTTCACACACAAAATGTAGGCTACTCTTTTATAATTTTCACCCCCACATTGCTTCCATTCATGTAGTCACACACATGTATTATGCCTGTGATCCTCCTAGTATGACCACAGCCTTGAGTGCAGTTGCATCATGTGACCAGAGTGGCCACTCATTTGCCAAATGATTTTCTTCAGCTTCAAATGCACAATATCAGCTGCTAAGTGAGGCGTTAAGTGTTATGAATGACTTCAAGCTGGAATGTATATTTTGTAGGGAGGAATTGGGAAAGGAAGTGAAATGAAGACTGCATTTTTAGGATCAATTGCATTAACTAGTAAGTCCTGTTGACTTTGCTTAGAAGGTTCCTTTTGCGTAGAACACAATAACATGTTGTATAAGCTTAACATGCATTCGTCACAGCCTGCAGTGACACGTTTTTGTAAAAAAGCCAGCTTGTCATATTCAAATTTGGCATTTTTATAAAACACAGATAAAAAAAAACATACATGAATACATAAACACGCTAAAAATAAAAAATTTGCCGCAGATTCTCACAGATGAACAACAACATTATGTGCACTTTAATAACCTGAACATGTATTCCCTTTCACATATGTGCACACACACAAACACCTAGTTGGAGTGTCAGCATGTCAAAGCAGCCTTTTAAAACTTGTAATAATAACAGTTAAGGCAGGGCATGACTGGGATGCAAGACTGACACTCTTAACGTGCCTTTATCAACACCATGAGCCGGCTCTGTGGCAAAGGAACAATTCTCTCATGACTCTAGTCAAAACAAAGTGCACTGTTCGCACACACGCCAACTGCACAAGCCTCTGTTGTATAAAAATGTTTGTTAGCTGTTAGTGTTCCATTAAATATTATTATTACTAAAATGTAAACCTCCAAAGCCTCTCCTTAAAAAAACAGCACACATTTGTCAGTTGCAAAAAAAAAATTCTATTCTATTCTATTCTATTCTATTCTGTTTTATTCTGTTCTTAACATATACCCTGATATTTAATTTTATGGCTGAATAAATTATTCTGAACAAGGCACTTGACAAAGATAAGGTATGCCTTGATCATGAATTTTGTTTCAAGTCAAAACAAATGCTTGCACCTCACTTTCAAACCTTTTCGATAAAATCTCCCCTGTAGGCATCCGACATCATTTCCACTCTGAAAGATTCACGGGGACATTTTACCCCTCCATTGTTATTGCATTTCGAAAATGGGTGTATATGTTGCAAAGTGGTGAATGCTTTATGAATCTTTATCCCTTTGGCGGGGCTAGTGTGGAGAGGAACAATGATCGCTTGGACAGTCTTTATGGTAGTTTGGGCTGACTAGATCAGTTGAAAAAGTTTGGCTCAATTTCAATTGCTCCATTAATGGGTGTGCACGTGTAATTTCCTGCAGAATAGATTGATTGTTGAAGGCCTCACAGGTTCAAGTTGTGACATCCTCATTCTCTTTGGCAGCGAGTACAGAGCTGATGTAAGTCTACTTGGAGGTGCCAGATGGGCCTTAGTTCAGACTTCTGCATCTAAAGCAACTTGGAAAACTTGGAAGAATTAACGTTATGCGGAATAATTCACGCATTCATCGATTAATGACGTCTCTTACGCGACACTAGACTTTGTTTCAGGGATTTGAAGATATCCACCTTTTTTTAAAAGGGTTTTTATTACCTTTTGATTGTATGGGTTAGCGGTTGAGAGCTAGGAACCTTGTCTTTCTGGGGACAAGGCTCCTAACACTGACCCAATGCTTGACAGCGTTAGTGTCTCTACATCCAGAAGCCCCTTGTAGTTGCATCACAGAGACTCAGGGCTGATTCCAATCCACCGTGGGTCTTGTCAAGGTTAAGTAGAGGAGACAGAGGACAGAGCAATTATCACTGTACTAGTTCCCCTCCAGTCTTCCCTGCTGTCTCTCTCTCTGTCTGCCTTTCCTTTCTCACCGCTGAAAGAAAGCCCTGCGGGATCACCTGTCTATCACAGTTGTGACAGTAGCACACACACACACACAGCAAGGTGTGTGCTGTATACGCTTACACACCCAAAAAACAAAAGCGCAAATGGAAAGTCACAATGAAACACACGCACACATACACACGCACGCACACACTCTTTCGCACAAACACACAATGTGATTTGCATACCTTACACACAAATGCACGTGAGCGAGCAAACACACATGCATTCACATGTAGAGTGTACGCGCGCACACTCTCGCACACGCTCAACCAAAAATGTTTAGGAAATCATGCCCAAACACACACACACACAAACCAACACACACACTCGCAGAGCACTCCTTTTTTGACCTCATTATGTTAGTGAAGCAACAGATACAACAAGTCATTTGAATGAGTCACCGCCGTATCAAAGGCATTGAGAATGATGCCCTGTCAATGGAGGCTTGCCACAGGCCATAGCAATCATAGTGTGAAATACAAGAAGTACGGATCCTTCTAAGGCAGTACAGGTTGATCTGCTGGCTGCCCGCCACGCTCCACCTCAGTATTAAGCAACTGTACAGGGGAGATGCACTGAGAGGACAACTCCCACTGTCAATTAGGTTTTGATCAAATATGGTACAGGGCCATCAGCCAGATGAGCTGTGGCTGCAGCACAGCCTATGTAGTGCAGCAGTGTATGTGTGTGCAGCAGTGTGTGTAAACTGGGGACATGCTGCAGTAAGGCTGGAACATACAGTGCCAAGATGGAGGTTTGATGAGGGGGGATGATTATGTGAGCAAACTGAAAGAAATCCAATCCATAATTTGCATGTTTGTGTTGGGGCTTGTACTGTATAGCAGGAACTAAACATGAAATGCCTTAATGTTCTACGTCTTCAATGATAACAGCTAATGTAGTTAGCTAATGTACTGTAGTTAGTAGCCTTAACCAGTGTTCACACGGACAAGAACGCATGCCGCTTATGGGTGGGCTCGTGGCTACCTATTTGACTCAGCGTGACGCAGGTCACGCTGCCTCCCATTTGGCAGTCACCGTGTGGCTCAGTATTTGCATGACAGCCCTCTTGTAGTTTGATGTGCACAGGCTATCCACATGTATGTGTTGCCCTGCGGCCTGATAAAGATGACTGGTAGAACCTGCTTCTACCAGCCACAGTGCAGACACCGTATCTGCTATTCATTATTACAGTAAGTCACTAGATTACTGCAGTAGACTCTCCCCTCCCCTGTCATTTGTTTTTACGCCAGTAGATGCACCTGACTGTTTGTTAGGGATTGTTTCCACCCACTTTATAGGGGCAGCATCAAACAACTGGTGTGAGCCAAACCAAACCCACTCGCATTTTTACATAAGATGGTGCAAGCATATTTATGTGACTCATGTCATGGTCTGCTTCATGCATTGCTTTGTGAGTCATGCTTGTCTCTCAATACAAACTGTCAGACATAAATATTCTATTAATACCAATATCAAACTCAACAACCACAGACAAACCTATCTATAAGACTATCTATTTACAATATAATTGCATGGTTGTAATGTATCTGGGAAAAGTACAACATGGGTATATGTAATGTGTAACATTTATCGCTGTGATTTCTAGAACATGCCAACAATCACTTTCATTTATTAAAAGGTGCATGCTTGTAGAACAGGTGAAATCATCATGTTAACAGTATTTGTATGTGTGTCTTATTAATAACAAAGGATTAACTTCTATGTTTTGTTTTGCGATGATCTTACATTGATTAGCCAAAATAAATAAACATTTTCTATAACAAATAACATGTGGGACAATCTTTTCTGATGCCAAATATTACCTTGGATGTAGGTGAATGTTAAAAGTAATATAGCGTAATGTAATACAACTTTGGTAACATAGGTCCCAATCATTATAAAGCAGTTGTCATGATTGTTAGGGTTATGGCTTATTCCACAGTAGCCCTAAATTGATCTGTTTTGGCTTCAGAGAAACAGCATTGCACTTTAATTGCTGTGTACTGTACATCTAGATCAAGCAACAACTGCACGGCAATTAGATGTAAAATGATCTTCTGTCAACTTAGATGAAAGTGGATTTGACACGTAGACATTCAGGTGAGCTGGTGCATGGCATGACATTTTTTGAATGTGAAAGTGTGTTTAGTTTTTCATCTATTTTGATTTAGAGAATGCATATGCTCTTTTGTCTCAACATCTGTTGCTTTCTCTCTCTTCACCTGAATCAAGAAGACAGCCAAATACATGTCACATATAAAGTTCAATAACTTTAAATGCTCTTTTCATGACAGCGCAAGTATATTGTACACTGACATTTTGAGCTTAACTTGGTAGTTTGCCTTGATTAGCTTACAAAGCATGGCTTTTCACTTTTGTTTTGTTGCCAGGTTTCTTCCAAAGTCAGTAACTGAGCTTACAGTATCACTATCTAACTATTGTACCTTAAGCCACAACGAAAAGGGTTAAAATGGTTTCAAATGACTCCAAAATGGCTCCCCAACTGCTTAATAGCTTGTGGCCCTGCCCCCTCTCTCCAAAATCACTTCTTTCAATATCAGACAACAATAAGCACAGATACACATTTTATTCAAGACAATAAAGCTAGATTGAAACAAAATACTAATTTAAGTTTCTGAAAGCTTTAGAAAAGTTCCATTCTTTACAATTGACTCGTCTGTAAGACGTGGCTGTCATGTCCATCACCCTTAACAAACCCCACCCTGGCCTCACCCATCGGGGTATAATGGCAGGGAGGGAAGCTGCCTGTAGGTGCCTCTGAGGTTCCTATCTGGGCCTGATTAAACCAATTGAGGGGTGAACAGGCAGGGCGCTTGACCCGAACGCTGCCAAATTGCTTTTGTTAGGCGAGCGCTGCGCCGGCTGCGTGTCTTGGGGGGGATTTGCGATGCATATGCATCAGAGCTCCCAGTAGGGGTGGGGGGGGACGCGCCCGCAGGCCAATTTAGGCCTGGCGGGAAGAGGTAAGGAGGACACAGGAGAATGGAGATACGGGCAGGAGAGGCAGCTCTTAATAGAGCTGCCTGCTAACAAGCTGGGAGCTAAGTCTGGTGTCACCACACCTTAGCCTCTGCCTGCGCATAATGGCCTACCTCTCCACCGCTCCCCTGCACTGGGCGCGCGCACGTGTGTGTGTGTGTGAGACAGACACACACACGCAAACGCGTGCAATGGTGTTATGTATTTTCCCGTGGCGTGTGTGCGTGCATGTGTGGGCGTTTCCCATCTCTTCTTGTCAGACAGGTGCTTTGTTTTGGTCTGTTGTTAAGATGCTGCCAATCATCGTCAGACTTGTCTTCCCAGGGGGGGGGGGGGTCTTTTTTATTTTTACGCATGTTTTTTTTTAATTTTAAAGACACAAAAAAAAAAACTTACATTTTTTTGCCCTTTTATCAGGTGTCTCACGGTCTAGAATCTCGATAGTCGTTAGAGTTAGTTCAAAATGAGTTGCTCATAGCAACATACCTGCCTTAATGGGTAAGATGGGCTAGAGGTCACAAAGTTCCCTCCGTGTCAAGGTCTTTTGACAAAAACAAAAAAAGGTGAGAATCAACGATTGGTTTGTGAAAGAGTTGATTAAACAATTTCAAATTACAGTATTTTACCAGGCATTTCGATATTGTATATGCGTAACTGGTGTTTTGAAATCTCTCTCTTGAGAGTAAACATGTTCTGTACCATCATGTTGTCTGTATCCCATAGCCTCTGATTCTATATGCAGCTATACTGAATTTCTGCATTTGCAAAACAACTTGAACACATTAATTGTAAAAGTTAAACCTACAACTGTGATTATTTTTCACAGTTTACTAATGGCTTGTGTTAGGCCATTCGTATTGACAACATCGAAAAACAATATCTTCAAGTAAGGAAAAAATAAATCTGACATTATAATTATACTATTCGTTTTTGAAGAATATGTTGAATTAGAGCCAGAACCCAGATGTTGTTGTTAGCAAATGTGACTTAAAAGCACACGGAAGGGAGTCCACGTGGAAACACATGCACACTCCTCATGCAGGAATGTTATATGGACTCGCTTTTTGCCACTGCCTCCAATGGCCAACATATACCACGACTGCTTAAACGTGGTTTAGACACAATTAATACATTTTGTGTTTTACTATATATTTTTTCCCCTTTTCATAATAAAGGTTGCTTTTGGAAATTAAGGCTAATTTCAATTTGACAAATAATCATCTATATTATTTTAATCGTAGAAACTGGTTCCCAATCACCAAGCTAGAAGCATAGTCCCCTTTGTCTAAGATAAGCAACATACTTGCAATATGTACACACTTATTGTGAGCAGTAAGTAGAGTCTTAGAGTAGTCTTAAATCACGGTTTGGAGCTGTTTACGTCCCTAAAGCTGTACTCAACAATTTAGTAATCATCTTCGTATTACGTCAGCAAGATTTTTGAAAATTCACATCTGATTGATATGAATAGTTAAACAGAGCCTAAGCTTCTTTCTGCGCTGATGTAAACGGACTTCTATTGCGGCTCTTGTGGATGGCAGACTTCTGCATCAGGATCGCTGAGGCCCTCTTTTTACCCATGGTATTAGTTGAACCTTCTGACTTAGGGTCCCCCCAGCAGATAGGCAGTCCAAGCAAGAAAGATGAGAAACGGTAATATGAGTACGTCTGACATTCAGTAAAATTTAACAAAGTAACTTTCATCACAACACATACTAGTAATATATTGTTTCTATATAGTTTATATAACTGTTTCTATAGATCATTCTCTAATTTCTCTTTATTTACACATTTGTAATTCAATTATGTCCAATGTGTGGAGTGCAGTAGCGACTAGCAAGAGCTTGATATTTTAATTAGCATATTTGCTGCACTACAACATGATTTCATCAAATTATTTAATGTTTAAGTTTTTTGGTTTACATGTTGTGTCTGTAGGAAAAATGGATAACAGGATGAACAGAAGTTAACTTCCTGTTTGTTAACTGTTATACATTGAACTCTGCACACTCAATGCGTCCAACAGGAAGCCCTAGTGTGGCCGTCTCAAACACAGAAGCCCCCTTTGACCCATCCAACAGTTCTCTTCTTTTAAACATGAGCGGCGGCATAAATAACTTTTGTGCTTGATCATTCCAAAGACGCTCCTTCAGAGCGGAGCGGGTCAAATTGAGAGCTTGTTTCCTTGTCAGTCAAACGAGCCTGCAGGTAAACATCTCTGTCAAAATCGTTACGCTCCCAGAGCGCCCTCGCTCTCTCTCGCATTTTGACGTCTGTGTTAAACAAGGCCTCTGACAAATCCTCACAGTGCAGGCTTAGAGCGGCTACCTAGGGAAATCACAGCTCTCTGTGTGTGTGTGTGTGTGTGTGTGTGTGTGTGTGTGAGTGAACCTGCTTGCTTACACTGTCTGTGGCATAGCCTCCACATCCGTCAGGCCACCGCTCGTGTTAAAGCGTCCATTGCTGATGTGTATTGTGACTCCTGGAGGTAATTGGCAGGCCAAGACGTCGTCCTTGTGCAGCCGTCTCCCTGGAGGGGCTGTTAGGTTGCCCTGGCACTCATAGAGCTGTGGAGAGCCACTCATGGAGAATGCATAAGGAGGTAGTTGCTGCTGTCTGAGGATTACCTGTTGTGGAAAGGGCAGGGGGCAAATAGGGCTGTAAAGTCCACGCATATTTGTCCCGTTCATTTGAGCCTCTCTGCTCGGGTAATTGTATAATATAAACAATACCTGACGCTAGTTTGAGCTGATATTAGATACAATGATAAACAATACAGGATATGATATGTGATACAAAAACAACTGGCATGTGCTCATGTAAAGTGTATTATGTATGCTACAAATAGTATGGTGGTATCGTACTATTGTAGTAGTAGCTTGCGGCATGGGCATACTGGTGAACTTTAGACAAGGCCCAGCTCACACAACCTAAAGCAGTTACACAGTGTTGACTTCTATCTTCTCTCCATTGCTTTGCTTTCCCTCCAGCGGCATTCATTCCCACACACTACCCACCCAGTCAGGTAGACATGACCCAACCTGCGGCGGTTCTTACCTACACCTGCTCTCAAAGGGTAGGGCGGTACTGTTAGACAGCTTGAATCAGGGCTGGGCAGCCATAGGAATAACACTGCTGCTGTCTTTAACATGAGCGTTACGTTTACATTAACTGTAGATGGGAAGTACCTTGTTAAAGCCCAGCGCGATACTTGTATGTAGTATTTGCCCCTACCTTGTAGGTGTCAAGACAGGCATCATTGGATTCACATGAGTCTAAAGAGGGTTTTGCTAGTACACACACGCACACACGCACACGCATATATATATATATATATATATATATATATATATATATATATAAACGCACACACATGCATTGAAATGCA
>JAODUH010075515.1:0-14553 GCA_027564835.1 Typhlichthys subterraneus
GAGAGAGAGAGAGAGAGAGAGAGAGAGAGCACTGCAGTTTTGGACAGGAACAGGTGTGGATTGGAAACAAAGTTGGACAGTACAGTATGTTGTGCGTGTGTGTGTGTGTGTGTGTGTGTGTGTGTGTGTGTGTGTGAATGTGTGTGCTTGTTGACGTTTAGGGGGGAATGGGGGGGGGGGGGGTTGGTGGTGACGTACTTAGCCGGGAAGAGATGAAACGCTTTGTTTGGTGAGTGGTACTTGTTTAGCTAAATATTATTCACTGCCGTTTCATGGACGGGAGTTTTAATGGGTGATCTACACCCACACCAACTATACTGGTTTTCAGACTGTCCTCAGGTGGAATCCAGCACAGCTGAAATGGTCCATATGAAAGTGTGTCTCAAATGTGTTGATTTAAGGGTCTCCAATATAAAACCATGAAAGAGACCCCCCTTCCTCCCATCTTCTTAAGCTGATATTCCAAGAGCTATTGTTACAGGTTCAAAAGTACCTCCAGGCTACAAAAATAATTCCTTCACCATCGTGTGATTAAATAAAGTAATTAGCGGAATCATTTTTAGAAAAGCGGCGCTTTAGATTACAAAAGAAAAATACAACAGGAAAAACAGCCCTTAATGCTGAGTGACAGGTGAGAGACTGGTGAGGTGATGTAAAACACACGACTGTGTTTTCCTCAGGGATTTTTGAAGTCCTTTTAAGCGGGTTTACACACACACACACACACACACACACAGACACACGCACACACAACACGCTAGACACAAGGCTAATTATCATGGCTAGTTATTTCCCATTTGATGCTGAAAATGAAAATGTTCCTGGATTGTTGCCATTCCCGTACAAATGCGTGTCACATCAAGTGCAGAGGAATAACTGACATTTTTTGTTTTCTCGGCCAGAAAACGATTTAGGAGAACGAGTTAACAAAAGGGCGGCAAAGCGTGCACCATCTCTTTAGCTATTAAAATGAGAAGCCCTGGTTTGCAGCCATAACCCATCCATCTCCGCATAACAGATCGTTCGCATACTTAAAGATGACAGCTGCATTTGCATTTGCGCTTCAGCGTTGTAAAGCAATCATCCAGCAAATTACGGATTCTATCTTTCGCCATTGGGACTGCGTCTTATTGAGCTTAAACCAGCCTTTGTTATTGGCAGGGAAGGTACAGTAGGCCTTGATTCCAGGAGACCTGTACAGTATACCTAGAACATGGACGTGTAGTTGTACTGTGTATATCTAAATGTTTTACCTGAATCTGCTCAATTTATTCTGGTAGAAATAGCACACACATCAATAATGGGTGTAGGTTTCCCAAGAAGTGGCAAAGAAAATGTTGAACAATATGTGACATGCCTCTGAACATGTGCGCTCTCATCTGGACAGTGCATTAAGGGAAATGCAAGTGAAGCATTTGTTTTAGAGTCAAATCTGAGCAGAAAAAGAACGATTTAGCCTCTGTCAAGAGTCTTGTCCCAGTGGGAAAGTGGAATGAACAGACAGCGGCAACTGGTGCTCCCCTATAGATCTGTGTGTGTTAACACAATCGCTTTGCGATGTCGAACCGGCGCTGGCTTGCTTGCTTTTTCCATTTTACATATGCAGTCGCTCACTTTTCCTGAAATGCCTACTTGAAATATTTATGTTATTGAAGAGAAAAACACACAAAACAAGTGATTCCGTGTGAGAGGTCCTTTAAAAAATATGGAGCAACGTGAATGTGGGTTTAATTATTAATACTGATTTTATCATCAGTGGAGTTAAAACTGAATGTGGTAAAATTCTTGAGTTTCCTTCTGTTACCTGTGTGGCAGCTGCAAGCTTAAATACACCAATGACAACCCCCACCCAACCCCCACTCTCAAATCCCCCGTTTTGTGGAGAGTACTGCTGAAGTGCCGTGGAAGGGAGAGAGCTCCTCTCATCTGTAGTAAGAGACACAGTGGTAGGATGCTGGAAAGAGCAAGCTTCCTGACCGCCCTAAGGTCTGAAAGGACCGCCACACCGCTATTTGCATCTAATGATTATTCCTCACAAATTGCTGCTGATTGAGCATCCTCACAGATCTACAGCAGAACTGCATCTTGGGGAAGCTTCCCGTGATGAGCAGTGAGGTATATGTGACAGGCCCCCACCCCCATCCCCCCAGACACTCTTCCCCGTCTGCGTCTAACTACATAACTCCCACCCCCAAAACACCCGTCCACACGTTTCCTTCCCCCAAACAACAGCGTTGGCGGTGTCGCCAGCGAGTCGACGACCGGACACCGTTACTGTCGATGCGCGCGTCAGAATGTGTCAAACCGTTGTTCAGCAATAATCCCGCTTCCTTCCCAAACAACAACAACAACATCAACAACAATACAGCCAGCCGCACAGGAAACAGAATGAATGAAACCTTGTCAGGGAGTGGAGAGAGAGAGAGAGAGAGAGAGAGTGTTGAGGAGGGTCAGAGAGATGGACGAGAATCGTGTCGAGAGGAAAGAGTTTGGAATAGTTTGCGTGCTCGTGTGCCTGCATATGTGTATGTACGTGCGTGCGTGGAGGATGGGGGTTCTGTTTTCTGCCGTGCTGGGCGTATGATTGAGGGGGACCAGCTCCACGCTGTTTTAGCCTGCGGTCATATTGACTCCAACCGGGCTGCTGGGCCTGATATGACTCGAGGCTATGAGAGGTGTGTGTCTGTCTGCCTGCCTGTCTGCCTGTCTGCCTGCCTGCCTGCCTGGCTCCAGCATGGGCAGAGAGCAGAGAGCGTATTTAGTTTTCCAGGGGGCAAATACCTGCTCTCCCATCTACCGAATTAACGAGATGAGGTCCCAAAGATAGCGATTCTGACAGCTTGTCTGTCTAACGTATACCTGTGGTGAGTGAGTGCTCGTGTCTAAGGTAGACACAAGTGCCAGGAATTCCAATGAGTCAGTCTACAAATAATCACAGATAATCGCATGCTGAACTATACTGAATTGTTATTACTGTATGATATCCTGGTATGCAAATAGAAATTCTAACCACAAATAAATAGTAAAATATATATATGACATTGATTTATCTTTAATAGAGAGAAAGGGGTGTAAAAATCAGTTTACATTCTTCTCCGCCCTGTTGAAATGTATATCTTTGCCACAGGTGAAGTCCTCCTACATCAGACCTATACTTAGAGAATAGCAGGTGTCCACCGCTGGTGTTCTAAAACGTTGCAAGTACATTTTCCTGAATGACAATTGTTCATCACCGCAGCTGTGATTCATGGTCTGGTTGCTGGGAACAGCAGCTTACTGACTCCAGTCAGTACAGTTTTCTGAGTTATGAGGGGGTACTTTCTTTAATTGCTCTACTACTCTATATAATCTCTCTCTCTAGCTCTCTCTCTCTCTCTCTCTCTCTCTCTCTCTCTCTCTCTCTCTCTCTCTCTCTCTCTTCTCGTCTATAGCAGGTTGTTCTGTCAGGGCTGGGGAAATTGCACTCAAGTATATTGAGTTCGTACTCGAAGTCTGGGGGAGGGAAATGCGTGCGAATTAGGTAAACGTAAACCGAGATGTTTAGAATTGCAAATGGTGCGTTAGGTATTTCAAAGGGACCCTGCATTTCCTTGCATCGTGTTCCAATCCCAGCCAGTGGCCAATCAGATAAGGGAATACCCCCCCCCATCTCTCTCTCTCTCTCTCTCTCTCTCTCTCTCTCTTAGACCCCCCCCATCCCCCTTTCCCCTCCATCCCCGCACACAGACAGACTGGATTCCCCCCAAAGAGGAAACATTAGCAGGCTGAATTGCGGCGCTGGTTTGTAATTCCCAGGGCACTGGACTGATGGAGAGATGGCACTTTCATCTTTTTTCCCGGCGAGATACGGATCCGTGGAACCACCCAGCCTATCCTTCTGGCTCTAATTGTGCCCCGATCGGATCAGAAAAGTGAGTATGTGTCAACAAGTGACGGTTGCAGAAGTATATCACCATCTGACCCATGACAGTACAGTTCAACATACTGTACAACCACCTGAAAACCTCCTGAAAACCTATGTTTTATAGAATACTGTAAATGTTTATTACATTTAAGTGTTTGTGGATGTGCAGCCCAAGTATTACGTTGAAAGTAAAACTTGAAATCAAGCGTTACCCTTATACTTAAAAGCACAAGTGACATTTAAAATGCATGTTTGGCCTCTGTGCCGAAGATTTGCTGAGTGATGGGCACACTTGAAACCATGTGTCCGCCCAAAGGCCACCAGCGGCCATTGTATGCATCACTAAAGGTTTGATAGGGTGGTCCAGGCCTTGAGACAATATAGCTAAGCCCCGGGTGCATTGTCCTATAAGCTGTAGGGCAGAGGCTGAATTAGCCTTTCCCAGAGCCATGTAGAAGAGGCTCGCGCCAACGAAAGTTCTCAATTCTGAATGGTCACGTGATACATGTTGATGCAAAACAGTTCCAGGAAGTACTTGCGGGCAGTTTGAACTGATAAATATACAAACATCTGCAATTTTTGGCAATTAGTAGTCAATAAATGTATCGATTTACATTTATAAAATATTTTATAGGACGCTTCTAGTATTAGCTAGCTAGATAGTATTTGCTAGCTATTATTTGCTAGCTAGATAGCTAACTTAACGATCAGCCATTGCTGTTGTTGTGAACGGAGTTGACGCGACTCACTCTTCTACATGGCTCTGGCCTCTCCCTGCCCCCACTGCCCCGCCCCCCCCAGCGTAGACACCGCTCTCCATGCATACATCTCCATTGTTGTCCCACATAGAGCAACAGTGTCATCATTATTACGAAGCGGGACCCCTGTGTGACAGTGGTGTGGGTGTGGGCGCGGTGGAGGCATCCAGGGGTGTGCGTGTGCAGCCGTGGCCTGTGGCAACACAGGTTGCCTCTGAAGGCTGCCGTGTCAGCCTACCAATTAGACCTAATTGGATTGCTGGTCACCCCTTAAATGAGTTTGCCTAATAAGGTTTCCCGCTGTCAGACGCCTGCAAAATAATGAATAAACAGTATTTGAGGTGTAAGGCTATGTTGTTTTACACTCAGAGGAATAGCTTGACAAAAATACCAATTAAGCAAAAACGTGGGCATCAGAGTCAACAGTGGAGGGAGAGAGAAAGAAAGACAAAAGAAAGCACAGGAAATAGTGTCAACAAGGAATAAAACGACAGCCATCACTAAAAGTAAAGGAATGCAATATTTGCTTTTCTGAGATTAAATATTTAACGAAGCGCGAGGTTAAAAAGTAACGCAAAGCGCAGACATTGACAATCCTATTAATTTTTTACTCGCCCATGCAAGGTATTCTAGCACTTGTTCCCTGAAATTGCTTTTGGCGTGAGGCAAAAATAATAACGTTTAAAGTGAGAAGTCAGTTGTTAATCAGGTTTCCAAATGCATCCATGCACTCAAACCCTGTTGTCTCTGCAATCGGATGTTAGCCACTAAATACGGAGATTCACTTTATCTGGTTTTAATCAAAACAAATAAAATGTAAAAGTCAATACCCCTCCCTATAAGTAAGTAATTCTGCTGAATATAAATACAAAGGCCACGGGAACATTTTTAAGACATTGTATATCTGCCTGCCATGGCAAGAGCCCTCCTCTTGATGATATTACATTGAGCTACACTGAGATATTGTTACAGTACTACTAGATACTGCATTGCCACAGGGCAGATATACTGTACAGTTGAAAATCTGTTTAGATAATCCATGCATGTACTCAATGAGGTCTAGGAACTAGCAACAGTGTGACTATGTGTGATCGTTGCAGAACAGAAAAAAAAATTAAATTAAATCAAGCGCAGCCGTGAAGTAGAAACGCTGCGTACACATATGCCTGCTATTGCTTTAAACAAGATTTCCTTCGTTTCAACAGTGGCCGATAGTCCTCGAAAGCAAGAGAGATTAATCCTTAATTCCACATGAAAACGTGAAAGACATGTCTATCGTTATTCTGTTTAGTAATTGAGAATAACTCAAACTTGACTAAAATGTTCTAATGACTAAAGATCATGGTTCATCTAATAAATACAACAAAACATGCATACCATAAGCGTAACCATAATGACTCAAGTTAATAGTTTTTAAACACGGTCTGATTCGGAAACAGTTCTCATTGCAAACTTAGAATTAACATCCTGCATATAGTAGGTTCAGATGGCGATGTGATGTGAATTAAATCCATTTTGTTTGACTAATTGCAGCGCAACGCAACAGAACAATAGGATACATTAACTCCAGAGAATTGACATTGGCCTATTATCTTCAGAGATAGTAAATGTGTCAGGCAATCTGTTCTGGGCCGCCGCATTTGCAACACAATAGAACGGGGCCCACGGTGAGTCATTAAGCAATTCGTTAACACTCCTGTTAATGATTTGTTTGCACTAGTTTAAACAATTATTACTCTGATAAAGTAAGGGCGTGCTGATCATCAAGTTAGCCAATTAATACATTATTCTGTGCTTTCAAGTGAAAACATGTTATTTCTTGAGCAGATTATATACATAACACACATTCTTTCAGGGGAAAAAAAAAACCACAAACCAACAACACTATTTTTATGTTTTCATGGTATAGTAATCTGCTGTGACCTGTGAAGAGCAGTGCATCCACTAAGATTCCTGGCAGAACAATCTATCAAGACACTCTGGCTGCCATTCAGCCATAGTTCATCCGTGATTGGACTGCCTAATGAGGCATAGAGGCCAGGTTGTAGGCTGTGGGAACCAGGGACGTGACAAAGTTATGGAACTGTGGACAAACAGACAAGCCATACAGCACGTGAGACCTGATACCGCTTCCATTCACCCTAAATGGACAGGACACACAACTGATATTTGACCCTGATCTCTCTATCTGCTTTCTTAAAAGGTCAAAGGTCAAATGAACCTTACTTCCTGTAAACCTGACAGCCAAACTGGTCCAGAACGATTCAACCAAACCATTAGTGCATTCTGGTTGTGCCGGAAAATTGGTTCTTGCTTCTACACTCGCTGACATGTTTCGACATAAACACCCATGAGAAGATTCTACTCTGAAAATGTTTAAGGCTATTATCTCCATTCACTTGAGCAAAACTATAGTACATATTCTGCCAGTTTGTACTCTAAATTAAACTCTCCCAGCTCTGGGTATGTGCAACGGTGTCAGATTAGGACATAGTGGTTCATGAATACAAAGCTGGTTACCCTCATTTCCTAACATTAGTCCCTGTTTGTCTTAGGCAGTACAGTAGGGGTAAATAGAGCAAATGCAGACGGCCATGCAGATGCTAATGTGCTTAACTTTAGCAGTAAACAAAATGAGATTACGGGGGAGGGAGGGCAAACTTCGAATTTGATTTACTCAGGCTTAGCGTATAAACAGCTTGTCAAATTCCTGTTTGGCTGCTATGAAAAGACTGTAGAATGTGTATTTGGCTAACAAGTACAGTAAGTGTTTCTTGCTAGTCATAAAATTACTGAGGCAATTGTCACTGTAATTGACAGAGAAAAGTGAATGTCTAAGCACAACTCCCCAAAATACCCATATTGGAGAGTTTCTTTGGTTGCTGTTGCCTTTTGAGTGATAGGATTAAAAATTGTGAACAAATCTTTTCCATTATTATAATATTAGAATTTGAACCTGCACAATGCAAAATGAAAATGGCAAAAACAAGTTTTCCAAATATGAATATAATGCATATAATTGCAGCATAAAGATCACCTAAACGTCAGGTAGCACTGGTGTGTGCCTGCGCTACCTAGCATAATCCATAACATAATCCAGACAGGACGACAGGAACCGCTCAGTAACAGCGATAGCGAGCACAATACACAACTCCTTATAAGAAAGAAACCCAGCTAAATAAGATGGAGCCAGCCGGCTTTGTACACTTATCATGTGATAAATAGGATTTTCCCAAAGTTAGAAGTTTTTGGCATGTTATTTTATTTTTTACAATTTTTACAATTCCGTTCTGATGACTACAGCAGTCATATTATTCCTCATTTCCCCATCGCAATGGGGAAAAAAAGTTTTAAGTGTCTCCCCACATAAAGACAGGCTAATTGCATGTCAATAATTCAATGCTTAATTTTAATGACCAGAAGAGTTCATTTATTCTGCGCCTGGGCTGCCTGAAGATTAGCAGGGATAAAAGATAAACTGTTGGGGAGAGAGAGAGAGAGAGAGAGGCAGCCAGATAAATTCTAGCAGGATCTACACTTCTCTTCTCCATCCTTCAACCTTTCCAAATGGCATAAGGGTCTCCCAGACTCATGAGTTGACAGTTTGAGAGAATGGGTGGGCTACCAGGGTAGTACGTGATGAGGAGGACGGGAAATGGACAGAGCCACGGGGATAAGTGTCTCTGGGTGCACTTGACACGCTATCCTGTTATTATTGGGAGCATCACATTTTAATAAACAGCTAACAAGCTAACAAGCTAACAATGCAGTTGTGAGATGCGTCAGCTAGCTACTTGGTCTACACAAATCCACATTCAAATTCCTTGACGAGTTCTTGTCGAGCCCAGCAGACCCGACAAGGTGTGGGAAAACAATCTGTTAAGTGCTGTTCAGCTGCAGCCCGGAAATCCACTGTTGATCTTGCATAATCCCGGAGAGGTGTGGAGATATATACGAACATGTTTGTTGTAAAAGCCAAAGGTATTACACGCACATAATTGAAGAATCAAGCAGTACATTTGGTTTTAAAAGAGTACCCCCCCCCCCCCCCCCTTTCACACACACACATGCACACAGCCTCCCCCAAACCACCCAAGGATTCTTCCCAACCCTGACTGGTGGGAGATGAAAACATCACCGACCACTCTTGACAATGGCCTCGCTTCCTCCAGGTCTAATGGCCTCTGAGCCACGGCTTTTGTCCCCTGATTAGCCCACCCATTCAGGGCTCAGGGCCCTAATTGCGTGGCCTGTATAGCCACCCCGCCTTACAGTAAGCATTAATGAGACACAATTACTGCACCCAGGAAATCTCCATCCCACCGAGCACTTTGAGGAGAGACCCTGTTGAATAGAAACCTGCTTGAGAATAGAATTCTACCTATTGTCAGAATGTTGCTGCTGAACAAGAAGTATCCCCTCCACTCCCCCACCTCCCCTCCTCCCCCCCTCCCCTCCTCTCCCCTCCCCCACGCAGAGTAAAAAAAAATAATAATGTATTTATTCGAAGCTATCTCATAATTAGGCCCTAGAGTGACTGAGAGAGAGAGAGAGAGAGAGAGAGAGAGAGAGAGCGAGAGAGAGAGGGAGAGAGAGAGAGTGAAGAGGGCGAAGTTGGGAAAGAGAGCAGGCAGCATTCAACAGCGAAAAAGGCCCGTAGATACAAAAGACATGAGAATGACAGACGCAAGAGTGAAACCTGCTTGGAGAGTGAGCGTAGAAGCGGGGGAGCAGGACGGGAAGGAGGAAGGGGAAGGAGGGGTTGAGAGAAGAGAGGAGAGGAGAAGAGAGGAGGAGAAATCCAGTGGAGTGGGGAGAGAGAGGGAGGCAGAGGAGAGAGCCCGTTGCGTCTTGCCAGAATGAAACTCGCCTATACTAAAAAAACATTTGAATCCTTTTTTTATGGAAATCCAAAACTACTAGGGAAGGACAGGAGGAGGAGGGGGAGAGATGTGCGTGTGGGAAGGTGGGGGTCTGTGACTGCCGGGTCTGTGCTAATGGGCCGCGGTGACACTTCCAAGACAACCTTTGAATGTTGGCCGGTGAGCTGTGGAGTCTCAGCGTTATTGCTTGAAGCAGTCAGTGTGGGCCGGCTTGCCAACGTTGGGTTCTCCAGGTACAAATGTGAAAGAAGCTCGGAGAGCATGTGGCATATTTAATAGTCTTCCCGAGACACACACATACACACACACGCAAACACACACTCATACACAGAGAGAGAGAGAGAGAGAGAGAGAGAGAGAGAGAGAGAGAGAGAGAGAGAGAGAGAGTCACCTGCTGCACTGGCTCTGAGATTTTTCCTTTCCAGTTTCTGTTTGCGAAATATGGATTAGTAGGGGAATCTACTTTTGTATTAACATATGAAATGTCCACTATCTCCATATATCATATATGCAGTCCAATTTGGTTTGACAGACAGGCTAGGAAAGCCATGAAGCTGCTTGTTTGAGCCCTAGTAGGCTAGTAGTAGTATTTCAAGGTTTTAATAATATATTTTGGTGTGGTTGTTTCTGATGTTTAAAAATCGCACCTCAACGGTATAATATTATAGTATATAGTGAAATTTGGAGGGAGTAATCAAACACAAAACTTACTGTACTGATATAAATTGGAGGCTCATGTCAATTGAATCTGACTAGTCACAGCTTACTTTTCTTCAGACTTGACTTGATGCAAGATCATTTATTGACTTTGTTTTCTACCCGTAGACTTGAGACTTTGCACTGATGATAAGCACTTGGCTTTCATACCCTTAGACTTGAGAGCTAATATTAATGAGAAGAACCTTAGTTGTAGATCTACATTCAGACTCGATGGGACTCGACACAAGTCTCAGGACTTAACTAACCTGGGATTCTCCTGGTTCATGAATGCATTTTAAGCAGTGAAGTGGAAAGCTTTAAATAACTCTCACCACCACAGTTTGTAAGTCCTGACTTTGCCCAAGAATTAGCCATCATTAAGGGGATTGCCAGCCCTTGAATTGAATATTTTCAACACTGAGAGAGCCATTTCAGGAATGTTCTGGGGGCTTAAGGTGCATTATGTTGACTTACCTGTCAGTGTGGTTTTCCCATTCTTCCAGTGATTGAAACAAACCCTAACCCCACTCCCCCCCACCCCACCCACCCCGAGCACTAGTACTTACTGGGGCTAGCGGCGTTAGCTGTGTTAGCTCAGCTCCTCTGTTATCTGCGTCAGGAGCCAGTCTGTCTCCGGCCGGGCTCAGAGCATTTACCTGAATGGCCTTTGTTTGCCATCCCCCCTTTTCCTCCCCCACCCACACGCACGCACACACACACACACGCACACACACGCACACACACACACACACACAGCTACCTCAAGACTCCAAGCAGGTTGCAGCCTGAAGCCATTCCACCCCAGATCTGGCCCTTCTCATGTTTCCTGCTCTCAAAACGGAGAAAGGGAGGGGTCATGTGACAAAGGGAGAGAGGGAGTGAGAGAGAGAGAGAGAGAGAGAGAAGGGGAGAGAGAAAGAGAGATGTTAAAGCAGGGGTCAGTGTCTCAGGTGAGCTTACGTGTAGCCTGTCAATCACACATCCGACAGCCCCTGCACCCCCGACCCTCCCCGTCCCGACCTTTGAGTTTTTTTCAAAGTGCATTAAAAGGTGGTCAGATTGCATCTGGGTTCTAAATACTTTTACTGCTAGTTACTTTCTCTCTTAGTCAAAGAAACATTTCCAAGATACAGAAGATTTCAAAGAACGTCACATCTGAGATTCTCTAATTCTACGTCCCAGGATTTCTTCCTTTACGTCGTAATATGGACGGTAATTAGGGGCTTGCTGTGTTGACTCTGGCAATGGCTGTATGTCAAATATAAGTGTCTATCATAAATCATTGGCTTGGAATGTAGCAATGAGAAGACTTCTGTATTTATTGGAAACAGATCTAGCACTATTATGACCAAGATTTATTGCAATGATACTGATCACCAATCATTAATCTTGTGATATTCTAACAATTTGCACCTATCATAGGTCAGGTGTTGGCTACTGGGTAATAGGATCTGCGTCGTGGCAGAGTCTGTCAACGTCACATTTCAGGGTTTTGGATCTGTGCCTCGAAGCCCTTTGGACTTAACACTTTTGTTTGTTTTGCATTCATTCTGGAGAACGCTTGCTTACCTCCAGCTCAAATCAAAACAATATTCCTCCGCGGCACCGCATCACACATTGAAATGCATTGGTAGTACTACTAAGTATCAGTTTATTTTATCAACACCAGTGTTACTGTAATATTATTACTTTTTCCAGTAACTACTAGTGTAACTAATTACTTTTTCTAAAAAAGTAATAATATTAAAATTACTAATCAAAGTAATGCTGCATTACTCTGTTATAAGAACAATATTTCCGGTCCTAGCTAACTTATGGTAGGCTAATAGAACCAACCTGTCCAATCATCTGGCTTGAGAGACTGCAATGCTTTCACTTTGGCTGATTGTTTACTCCTAATGTTAAATATTGTTCTAAAAAAAAGGATTCAATTCCAAAATTTGCTGTCATTTTTAAGAAGAGGCTAGGCAGGGTAGTGATTGTGAAAGTAATATAGTTATGTAACTAGTAATGTAACTAATTACTTTTAATACCCAGTAATAAGTAAAGTAAATCATTACTTTTTGAAGAAGTAATAAGTAAATAGTAACTTATTACTATTCCTGAGTAACTTGCCCAACACTGCTCAGCACGCACAAAGGACGGTAAGCTAGCGGAATGCGATGAGATATTTGGTGAATTTGACTAAAAATGTATTAGCTTACAACTAGCTTGCAATAGCGGACTATACCTTTAAATTTGATTATTTGGAGCCTAACATTTTTTTTTCTCTTTTTTTTTTTTTATAAAATAAAAAACACAATGGCCATCCTTGTTTGTCATAGTATAAAATGTCCATGCAGGTTGTGCTTTCTTTACTTTCTATGTCCAATAACTGTCTATTTGTATGATTTTTAATTAACCATTCCCTATAGTAGAAGCCCGGAAAGAATGCAGTCGCAACCTGTCGCACCGATACATTAGTGGCCTATTAAGCACGCTGCTATTGTCTGGAGATGCCAATCTTAATGGTGCCATTGACTGATAAAGATGTCCTCAGTCTTTTTCTGTGTACTGGCAGATTGCATCAGCAACCACGGCTGAGTTTTATTAGCCTGTGTCTTACCTGACTGATGCAATCAGGCTACATAAAACAAGGTCACCTCAGAACGAGCTCATCCAAGCCTGCTATGCCTTATTTCAGCAACACGGAGATTCAAATTGATCCCATTACCGATCGAGTGTACGCATTATAGTGAGAGATGTGGAATTAAATAGCAGGGGTGGGCTTTAATCTCTCGACAGCGTTGCACATTCCCATCACAACTTGACTGGATGGAAGAGCTTAGTCATTAGCCAGGCTCTCTCCTCTGTATTAGCAGTATTACCTGCATGATAGGTCCCACCTTCTCATATTCATTGACTATTCAATGTTAGTTACACAGGACAGTTGAAGTTTGGGATTTTTCAATGTTGTGAAGTAGAATAGGTAAATTATTCTTCCATGCCTTTCTTCTTTCTACCACAACCTCCAAGAAATAAGGACTGTGAGGGTCACAAATTATGACAAGCTTCTTTTAATAGCCTCATAATATCATACTACTATAAAATACAATATAAACACAAAGAGATTTTGTATATAGATATACAAAAATAAATTTACTTAAATGTTGAACATTAATTAAATGTTAAATGTTGAACATTAATTATTAATGATAACTTTGGAAAACATTTATGTAAATGTAACATTCGATATCAAAAGCTTCAACTCTGCAATCTTTGGTGTCTTCTCAGAAAAGGGTATCAAAGAACACTGAGAAAGTGCTCTTCTCCAGAAGACAATACCTTGACTATTTGTTTATGACCACATAATGTGTTTATTATACATTATGTAATAACATTTAATGTACATTATAGCATTGTGTTATTGTGTGAACATGTGGTTTGCATCCATATACCAAAATAAATTATACTGTTTATGAAAAGCTAACTGTATTTGTAAAATTAATGTGCGTACATCTACTTACAGTACAACACTTTCCCTTGGGGGCCAACATAGGATCTCAGAGTCATATGGACAATCAAGGTCACAAGGTAGCGTGAAGGTACAGAATTGCAGCTCAAAGTGCTTTAAAGAGAGGGAATCCATGCACAATCGTGCTTCCTATGAACAAATTTAGAAATGCAGAAAAATAACAATAAAAAACTTTAAAAAATGATTAAATAATAATTTTAATAAACTTGTCACATGCATGCGTATAACGTTCATTATCAATGCATATTAAGTAGTGCTGAAGGTAGGATTGGAGATTGCTAGCTAAAACAGAAGCTTAAGAATCAGCTATTTTGTAAATCAACCAGCCAAATATCCACCACCTCTGATTGGCAGCTGTGTATTGGCATTCATGTGATTGACAGGTAAGGTAATTTCACAGGACCAGTCAGGGAAGAGAGGCTTCCAGAGGCAGTAGTTCTTCTCACAGAGCACCTCTAACAGATTACACTACATGTATAGCCCTAAACACCTGCCCACACCGCCTTTCCAGTGGCCCCAAATGGAACATGCCTGTCAAAGCTCGTGTGAAAGGGCGGGAGCTACTCAGCAGCTGGTGCCCCTCAGATGCTACAGGGGGCGGCGACAGAGGTCCCTGACAGGTATGGGGGGTAGGGGTGTTCTTATAAGAGTTATAAGAACACCCCTACACCCCAGAGGTGTTCTTATAAGAGTTATAAGAGTTATAAGGACACCCCTACCCCCAGAGGTGTTCTTATAAGAGTTATAAGAGTTATAAGAACACCCCTACCCCCAGAGGTGTTCTTATAAGAGTTA
>JAODUH010075526.1:0-15908 GCA_027564835.1 Typhlichthys subterraneus
GACGTGGTGCTGATGAAGAGGCTGAGACTAGAGACGGTCTCTTATGTGACGTAGTGCTGATGAAGAGGCTGAGACTATTGACGGTCTCTTATGTGACATAGTGCTGATGAAGAGGCTGAGACTAGAGACAGTCTCCTAGGTGACGTAGACACAAGAGGTCTGTATGAGCTGACCACGTAGACTAATCATTACCTCACTGCAATGCCAATAAAGCCCTTTCATTGGACAAAAAGAGACATGCCCCCTCCGTCCCCATTCCCAAGCATGCCCTTGACTCCTCTTCGAGACTAATGACAAGGCTTGTTGTCCCCCCATTTGTTTTCCGCGCATCGTCTGCGTACGCGACGAGACACAGTCGGAGAGAGATTACGATGTACTGGGCACTGTCGCTGCGCAAACGCCTGTCATTAATTTCACGGTAGGCAGAAGGCAATTTCAGAGAAGTGGGTAAGTTGTGATAATAGTCGAGCTTTGTAGCACTGTCAGGCTGAGAGATGAACATCTGGTCCTAGACACTATTTTTCTCTCCCCACTTCCCCCCCCTCTCTCTCTCTCTCTCTCTCTCTCTCTCTCTGACACTGGCGTCGGCGTGATTTGATGAGAAAAAATTTCCTCTGACCCAGAAGTTTCCTGTGGTTAGAAGCGGAGACGTCTGAGTCTGCAGCGTGAATTGGGGGGGAAAAATTGGAAACAATTGCGAGAAGCGCTGGTGTTCACTCCTTATCTCCCCAGCTCATAGTCTCACAGGCTCTCGCTTGGGAATTGTCAAATGGAAATTCAACGGAACTGTTCCGGGAGACACTGTCGTCTTAGTACGAATTTATCAGAAGAACACCCTTGTTGTCCTGCCTAATAGCTCAGGAGTTTGCAATTGCATTACATCTGCGATGAAAGGTATACGGTTTACAGTATACGGTAAAAGTTTAATACGCTTTTTGCCAGACTCAGATAACATCTCAATGTCCATTCTGTTTGTGCTCTGAAAGAAATGATCTGGGTGTTTCCCCACAGCCGTGGCTCTGTACATGGGAACACAAACAAAGTGGTACAGACCGCACCACACAACACTACCCCAGCCTTGGCATTGTGTGTCCAATATGCGGAGGGAATTCAAATATCAACAGTCTTTATTCAGCATCACTATCTACACCTTTAATGTGAAACGGCACAACAGCAGCTCAGCGACAACGTCATTCTAGGCAAGTCTCGCCATTGGCAGCCATCTTTGAAACGTCCCAGGCAGTTATTTAGAAACACAGTACAGGCAGGCGGCATACATCAATGCAACCACACGATTGGTTAAACAGATTAATGCTTGGCAGTTATAAAGCAGACGATTGGCTCTTTTGTATCATGTTATGTGTTATTATCTGGATATGTTCCTCCAACTGCCATATTTGCTTCTCAGAATTCTCCCATAGAGCTCCATTCACAATTCTACAAGTGGCATGTCTCCTCTATACAGTGTCTCTGTCAGCGCTCCGTGTCCAGGGCCTAATGCTTACTGTCTGCTTTTAGAGCGCTCCGCTTGATTCAGGACTTTTTTCTGAGCGCCGGGCTCCAAATCCCGCGATCTGTACATGCATGGGACTTGGGACATGGGACTTGGGGCATGGGACATGGGACTTGGGGCATGGGACTTGGGACTTGTGCTTTAATTCTTTACTGGCAGAGGTGAGGGTTCGATGCATTGAACAGCAGAGGAAAGTCAAAGTAAGATATGAAACATGCAGGTGATGTTTTCCGTTTCTCTTCCCAGTGAATCCATGCTGACAGTTTTTTTTGCAAGTGACCGTAAATGCGTGACAAAATTCCATATTGAAATATTCCTTTTCCCAAGGCTGCCTGCACAGACGATATCTCAGCGTGGAACTATGAGGCGTGTTTGTTGAATCCGATACGCAGTGCTCTCTAATGTAGATGGTGTATTTTTCAAAATGGACACACGTGTACGCACACTTAATAACGTGTACCATGTTATTAGCATCCATCAACAAGCATTAATAACGTAAAGAGAAGGTTTTAAGATCTTCAATGCAATAACAATATACAACCAAAGTGTCTCGCTATCATTACCCCCCTTGTGTTAGGGTTGCCTCTTCCCTTATCTGTACAGTGTTCTTTTGGTGACTCCACATGAAAACACATCACTCACAGAAAGTATTAAGTAAGGTTCTCTCCCTAGACAGAAGGACATTTGACTTTGTGTTCTCTCTCTCTCTCTCTCTCTCTCTCTCTCTCTCTCTCTCTCTCGTTCAAGTATTTAGACAGACAATAAAACGAATGGGCAGTAATAATAGAATTTAATGACAATAAGAACATTAACAATAGGTAATATCTCCCTCTCTCTCTCTCTCCCTCTCTCTCTCTCTCTCTCTCGCCCTTTACCCACTTGTTAGCCTTCAATTGTTTCCTTGACTACATGAAGTGTCAGTGACCATAATCAAAGGCTTTCAGTTGTTATTTTAACGTATTTTAATATTTCTCTGGGAAACACTACAAGCTGTATCTTATATCTACATGTTGTGTCTGCATCTACGATGTCCCATAATATGTTGCATTATATCATACTTTAAGTACATACTATATACATATGCTGAATAAACCATATATAACGTTCTCATCACATGTTCAGATGTGAATGAAAAGTGCAAATGGCTGCCATCCTAATCTATGAATAGTAATTGCCACCGGGTTTAAATATAATCCACAAGCACTGCTCGTTCAGGGCACGATGTGTTTCCCTTGGCAACGGCGGTCGATAATGGATGGATGGATGGATGATGACAGCGCCGTAGCAACCACGACAGCTGTCCCACATGGACTTGAGTACCCCCCCGCCCCACCACAGCCCCGCCACCGCCTCGCAGAGAGTTCTAATTGGCCGTAACCGCTGGCGACGAGCTCGAATGCCCCGGCTGCCCGACCACAGAGCAGGAAATCGTCCTCACTGTTTCCTGCGCCGCTCAAAACATGACGAGCCCTTATTAGGGGTTGCTGTGTGTGTGTGTGTGTGTGTGTGAGAGAGAGAGAGAGAGAGAGAGAGAGAGATGTGGGAAGAGAGAGAGACATATTTTGCACCACTGAGCAGGAAAACCCATTTGACCAATTAAACCAAGATGTGTTTTCTATTTCTGTGTTTGTGTCTTGCTCTGTGCACGTGTGTGGGTGAGTGTGTGGCGGGGAATATTAAGAACCCCCCTGACGCCCAATTAGAGAGACGCTCAACATGACCTCAAACTTTAAGAGATCCCCACAAGCTAACTTGAAACAACGGCTTGGAGGTGCTTGACAAAACGGCCCCGCTAATGAGGGGCGCCTGTAAACACGGCTGTTTGCACAGAACACCCTGGTTTTTTTTTTTGGAACGCGGTCAGCCGAAATGGCGGACGTGTGTCTGGGCCTGTCTCGTCTGTATGACATCAGGTGTGGTAAACTGGTAAAACAAGATTAGCCTACGTGAGGGGTATCCTTGGAAATATCCACCTGGATTTCCCACGCTCAACAGAACCTCTGTGTAGCGTCAGAGTCAATCTAGCGTGCTACCGGGATCACACACATTTAAGAAGAAGAGAAATCACTATTGTCCCCCAAAGGGTCATGTTTACAGCAAGCATGTACACAAGCACATGTTTACACGCATTGCTAAATAGAAGACATAAGGACATTGAATAACAACAACGCTCAACTTATAGCCTACGTAAGCCACATACAGATTGGGTGTATGGGGAACTTTGCTGCTTTACACAAGGGCAGCATGTCTTAATGTGTTTGCTGCAATGCATTATAAATGATACCTATTATGCCATGCACACATCTAGCTGCTTCTGTCAAGTAAACAGCCATTTTAAATGCAATGCAACCGAACAGCTTATTAGTGTGTGTCGTAAAATCCTACTTTCTTTCTATTTGGCGTTTTAGACACACTAAGGTAAGCATTTACCGGGGGGAGGGGTGCGTTTTTATCTCCCCGTGCCCCCTTGTGGCCAGATACCGCATAACACACTTTTAAAAGCAGAAGTAAGCTATAATGTGAGTGTAAGGTGAGGCGGTCGGTAATGAAGTGTTAAATCTGAGAAACCAGCTGCACAAATCTGCTTTCCTGGCTCTTGTCATCTCCGATCCCCGGCGTTGCGCGGTCCCGGTGCTTCCGAACAGATGTTGAGGCGCCTCTGGCGTTGCATTAGGGGAGCGCTAATGATCGCGGTTGACGCCATCCCTGCACACGCCGGGCAACAAGTTGGGAAACTTTCACAATTAAGAAATATCAGCCCGTGCCTGCTGGGATTTGTCTACTGTCCAATAGGAAAAAAGGGGTGATTATATACATATTTACTTTTCCACTTCTGTTAACTTACATTACATCACTGGCATTGCTGGAATGCAGTCATATCACCGCACACATTCCTCATGCAAATACAGGCTTATTGAGCTCTTTGTCCACTTGGAACTGGTCCTCATATCACGCTGAAAAATCTGTGAACTGCAAATTAGGATGATTGTGTCTAAATTCATGCAACAATAATGGGCAATCTGATATAAATTTAGAGCAACCTATTATGGTAAAATATACAGTACTTAGCTAAATTAGCATTAGTATGCGAGTGAAATGATCTTAAAGCACAACGTGAAATTCACAAGTATCTCCGTTCTGGACAATACGGAGAGTTACCATGGCAACAGTAATAGCTATCTTGCTTGCTAAATGACAGCTTTCTAAAACTTGAAAATCATATTGCACTTGTTTCTAGACAAGATTTGACTCTTTACACTTTTGTTATTCTTAATCACTTAAAAAAATTGCTCAAATTAAGTATCCCTTTTCTGTTTGAATGGCATTTAATACAAGTCACAGTTTAAAGTGTAATTGCACCCTAAGTAGTTTTTTGAGATGAGCTGTAAACTAAATAATAGGAATGAACAGTGATGAGAAACATACATGTTGGTGTTACTATTTACAACAATCCAAAACACTTCCATTGCAAATCGCACCAGGAGCATTTCTATCTTCCAACATGTGTGTCATCAAATTCAAATTGTAACATTAACGGGGGGGTTCCCCTATCAGCCCCTCCTTTTTACCCCTCAGACGCCCTTGACTACGTTTGATTTTTGTGTAGTGGGTGGAGTCAGGCTACTTTTACACTTTAAAGGTGGAGTCAGGCTCAGGCTGGGTTACTGCACAGCACCTCAAATCATTCAGTGTCCTTTCTCAATTCCCATTGGTCGCTCGCTGAAGCACCTCACGCCCCGCCCACCCACCCTTCTTTACTCCTCCCCACCTCCTCTATAACCCCTGCGCTCTCCTCTCCTCCCCACCAACCTCCTCTATAACCCCTGCACTATCCTCTCCTCCCCACCGACCTCCTCTATAACCCCTGCACTCTCCTCTCCTCCCCACCGACCTCCTCTATAACCCCTGCACTCTCCTCTCCTCCCCACCGACCTCCTCTATAACCCCTGCGCTCTCCTCTCCTCCCCACCGACCTCGCAGCCTCATCTAAAGGGCGTGGGAGAGGAGAGGGGAGTTTTGGGGGAAGGGGGGGGCTCCCCAGACTCGCAGATTCCATCAAGATCACAGGAAGCGTCTGGAGACACGGAACGCCCCGTGCTTAAGTTGAGACGAGAAGTCAGACTTTTCTTTACACTCACACACACACACGCGGCGCACGTGTTGGAGTTCACGGGCCCCCCCACAGGCATGTGCATGTGAGCGCCCGTGCGTGCTCACTTGCCAGGTTCCTCGCTCGTCAACTTCCCCCGCGCCGGCATCGCGCACCGGGGGGACCGACCGCGTGAGAAACACTGCCTTAATTATCATACACACCGACTTGTCATGTTGCGTTCAAAGCTGGCAGCTACGGCGGACTTGATGAGAGGAACACCCCGTCCCACATGCACACACACACACGCACACACACACACTCACGTATACTAGGCTATACATCTTTGTCGACGTATACGTCTTGTGCAAACATACACAAATGTCTTGCATGTTCATAATGCGATATGACCGCAGAACCGCGATAGCATTGTAGTTATTGATTACACTCGCAAGAGTTCCTAATTGACACGTGTGTTACAGAACCCCCCCCTTCCCCAAGCAGGGAGGCCCTAACATAGCTATAGCGATGGAGAGGTAATTAGTTGACGAGGGGCCCTATCTGTCTGGCTCATGGAAAGTTGAGTCTGCTGATTTAAGGATCAGAGATGGCATCGATCGCGGTGTGAAATAATGATCTCCAGCAGCAGAAGGGAATGGAGCTTCACGGCTCTGGCTTTGGAAAACAGGAACACAACTGCTTGCTCTGTGAGTCAGGGTGAAATATAAATGTATGTGCAATATCAGAAAGATTCACTTGGTTTGTTGTTTTGGTCACTTGGTTTGTTGTTTTGGTTATATATATGTGTGTGTGTGTGTGTATAGTATACACTTCTACTTCTACTACACCATATATTAGTTAGTTAGAATGTTAGTATTCTACTGCAGCAGATACATAGTTAGTACTTTTGCTAACATGCCCAGATCAAGCATGCCTTCTCTGAATTACGCAGGTCAGGCAAAGCATGTCCTTGACATCATAGTAATAGACATATTGTAATGCTGGTGTGGGAGTTTATCAAATGGCTGCAGTCATCTGGTAATGACTCCACAGTGTGCTGTATTCATTAATATAGATTCAGGTGTGACTCACAGGATGGTCATAATACTTCTTTGAAGTTAGGTTGATGGCTTTTTAGACAAACTCAAAAGGACTGGTGTGAAATGTAATGTCACATTCCATGATGTATTCCACACATGGTTTACTGTCATAGACATGACTTGATAATTATTTTCATTTATGTATTCTTGACGAGATTCCATGCATCGTGAATTTCCTTTCATCACTGATTTGTGGATTGTCGATAATAAGGAAAGCTCTTGCCGATGTACAGTGTATCTGTAGCAATAATGTTTACAGACACACATTTTATATAACGTGGGTGCTGCTATTGAACGACGATGAAATGTCTCAACTCACAACTGTAAGAAGTGAAGACATGCTGTGTATTCACGTCAAAGTCAAAAGGCTCTCAACATTCTCAGCCCCCGCAGGTTGCGTGTGTATGTATGTATGTGTGCGTGCTGTGTGTGTGTCCGATAGAAGCTAACTTCACAAAAGGTTAGCGTCAGTGCTCCGCTCTCTATTTACAGGGTGGTGAAACGCGTCCAGAGCGATACACCCAGGCAGGGGGGCCGAACACACTCGGCTCCAAATTGAACTAATAAGTCATGAACGATTTACAAATTAGCCACAGCTGATGAATGCAGCATTGTCTTCCTTACATTGGTGTCACGTTTAATTGAGTCCCACAGTGTCCTCTGTTCTGTTCCTGTAACCGTGCTACTGGAGGTGATCTGCATCTGATAAATACCCCATGAACCGAACTAACTAGAGCTAATGGTACAGGGAATGACATACAGTACAGTCAGTGAGGTCTAACCTCTGCAAATCATTGTGTGTGTGAGCGTGTGAGTGTGTGTGCGTGAGTGCGTGTGTGTGTGTCTGAGAATATGAGTAAAACTCCTGGTCTTCCTCTCAGGGCCGTATCAGATGTCTGCGGTGTAATGAAGCCAATGAAGTGCACCTCAAGTGGAGCCGATATCTGGCAACCGCTTTAAGCTGAGACAACAAACTCTAACAGTGGACTGAGGGTGTTTTTTAATAGAGGCCATTGCTCACTTCACTCTGGACAGTAGTGTGTGTGTGTGTGTGTGTATGTACTGTATGTGTATACATATACAGTATATATACACACTATTTTTAATGATTTTAGTATTGTAAGCATTATAACTAGTATTCTAGTGTTGCTGCACCAAAGGTATAGCTTCTCGTTGATCGACAAAGTTAAAATATTTACATCTTACATTTAAGTTACACTATTTCCAACTTTAAACGGCATGCCGTTTGCGGTTGCCGGCACAGGTCTCAACTAGAGTGGCCATCTGATCTCGTCCGCGGTGTGTCATCTGCCCGGTTCCATGTGAACACAGTATAACCTCTGACCTCCCTAACCTCGCACAATATCCATAATCCAGAGTAATAAATGCCCCGCTGTAAATCTCGGACAGTAAGATAACACGGCGATCGGCACTTCAGCTGTCAGTCACAAAATGAACATGTTCAATGTATGTTCCTTTACTGGTGTGTGAAGCCTCCATTACCGCGTGTTACGGTGTCAAGACCAGTAATATAGATACCTTCTCTCATTACCATTGTTTCATAGGATCCATTTGCTTACTCTGCTAGCAGAAACACATCTGTGGGTGCTGGTCAGCTCCTTCTCACACGGATGCTTTGGAATGCAGTGAAGGTGTGTGTGTGCGCGTATGTTTTGGTTTGTTTTGTTTAGTTTGGGTGTGTGTACACTATGTGAGCTAATTTATTAGTGGCTAGGATTTCCTATACTCCTATATAAGTGTGTGTGTGCGCGTGTGTGTATCAGCCACATCGTTTGTGACTCATGTGCTGTTATGATTAATGGCCCAAACTTTTATTTCTGGTTCAGATCGGATAATAGCCAAGTAAATAAATAAATAAATAAGGAAATAAGGAAAGAAATATATACAGAAAGAAAGAAAACTCGCTTGTCGCTCATTTGTGCACGATTGATCCAAGGCTCTCGATTGCTTAACCTTTGCTAGGCCTAGCACTCCTGGATCCTACCCCCACACGCACACGCACACACACACACAGACACACACAGACACGCACATGCGCACACACGCACTGATATAGTTCTATGAGACAGACAGACACACGCTGTTACAAACACAGACACACAGACAGACAGACACACACACACACATGCAGACAGACACACACACACACACAGACAGACAGACAGACAGGCACACACACAGACAGACAGACAGACAGAGACAGAAAGACACACGCACACACACACACAGACACACACACACAGACAGACAGACACACATAGAGAGACGACACACACACACAGACAGTTACACACACACACACACAGACAGACAGACAGGCACACACACAGACACACACAGAGAGGCACACACACGCACACACACGGCCCTGTAAGTGACGGTGTGTGTTTGCGTTGCTGTCTGACGGATGCAAGCTTCCTTTCTAATTAACTGTTGGTGCTGACATAATTAGCTGCAGCGGTGAACCCAGGCAGTGTGTCCCTGACTATCTCCCTCAGACAGCATCCCTCCTGTCACACTGTTGGCTTGCAACGTGTTGGCATTGTGGCGTTCAATGGGAACAGTATTTATATTGTTGATGCGTCCGTGTTGGGGAGGGCTAGTATTAGCTAGCGGAAATGTGCTTCAATCTGTCAATCAGTCTTTGTGTGTGAGCATGCTCTGCTATACGCCGGTGTGCGTGTGGGGGGGGGAGGGGGTCAAGAAATGGGCTGTCTTAAGCCCTGGTCGCACTGCAAGCGACTAGCAGAGACGTAGGGACGAGAGACAGTAGAAAGTCAATGTGATTCAGCAACTTAAAGCGACGGTCGGCGACGTGAAGTGGGCGGTTACCGAGTTAAACTGAGCTCAACTCCAGGCGACGACCAACGGGAGCTGAGGATACCGTTGACTGACAGGATTGACTGAAACGTTCCGAGTGAGAAAGGTGACGAGGGGGTTACCTAGGCAACCAGACCCTGGAATGTAATCAAGCGACAATCTTACAGCGACAAAGTGACGGGCGACGAGCGGATCTCTTGCAGTGGAGCTTTACTTTCCGATACGCCGTTGTTTCTCAGTGGGGCTGTATATTTTCTAAAAAATACTTGGCAGTTGATTGGATTAACCATCGGGTTGTTTTCGCTGTCTGCAAACCTAAACCACGCCCGGAAAATTAATTTGCTACTCGGACACATTGAAAATGATTCCGAACCTATTCCGTTAAAGGCACAGCTCACAGTGTACTGTATGTATATATACAGTATATGTGACATTGAATGTTATCTGCTTCCTCTCTAGCGCCACTGAATGAAAGCCAATCTTATGATTTCCTGGAGTGATTGTTAGGCAGGCAGGTAATGAGAACGTGTTTAATCTTCTCCATGGTGAGAATCACATTTTAAATTAAACACCTGGCGATCTGTCACATTATGTGGATGCATGTACAAAACATTCCATTCACCTATTTATATACTATTACTTCTTTATTTTACAAAGCATCAAACTCATTTTATTCTCTTAATAGCAATTATTTTGATGTTGTATAGTATCATTTGGTGAGAAGAAAGTTATATATGTGTTTCATTTAGCAATATTATATAGATGTGTGCCAAAACTTTTAATTGATTTGATTTGTTATGTGTTGCTGGATATTAAAATTATACTGTTGAAATGTTAATGAAATTATTAAGTTTTAGTGTTACTTTTCTCTTTGTGACGTAAACAGACCCTGAATAGCTTTGTGTTTCCACAAGCCGCTGTTCATATCAGCACTCACACACTTAAGGGAGGGAAATGAAATGTGCAGGCCCTACAAATGAGCCCGCGGCCCTTATGTTTACGCTGTTATCAGAAGCAACAGACACATTATCTAGACACTGCCATGTTAATTAAGTAATCACAATGCATCATTGTCACCGAGCACCATAAACTGGGTTCGCGGAGAGTCAGCCTGTCTTTGTTATGATATCTGCATTTTAAAAGAGAGAGAAAACAAAATATGTGAAAAAACTGTGAAACAGACTCAAGTCAAACATGGCGACCTTTAAATGTTTTAAATTAACTCTCTCGCTGCTGGACATCCTGGAATCCTACTTTTTTTATTTTACAGTATTTACTTTATTTTACTTTATTTATGGAAATGTTCTTTTCAATTTCATTGAGAAAAGCCATGTGAAATATCATTGTACCGTACTTGAAAAATAAAGATCATACATTTAATCATTCTTAAAATTAAACTTGGAGAACTCGTACGCCATCTTTTCCCCTCCTGTTCATCGTCTCCCTGACGACGATACGAATCCAGGTTGTCCTCGACCAATTAGGTGCGTCTCTCCTGACGACGGCGTTTGCCTGAGCTGTACCACACTTGTGCCCCCCCATGTGAATCGGAGGCCAGGCGAACGTCACATTACCCACTGTATAATGCAGCATTTGTGACATACTTGAAATGTGGGTAACACCTTTCAAGTATGTCAGTAGTATTTTACAGGTGGGAAACACTTTCATTAAAGTACTTATTTTCTTGCCAGGCGTTATGCTTGACTTTCATTCCATGTATACTTTGAGCACATTGTTACCCGCACGATCTGTATGAGTCCTACTGTTATTATTGCTTTGTTGTACTGCCAAGAGAGAAAAGAGGGGGGGGCAAAAGGGGTGTGTGTGTGTGTGTGTGTGTGTGGGTGCACGAACCCTGGGAACACAGGCTACTCTAAAATCTGCTGAGTGATGTTCCAGCCATAGGTCCGCACTCACACACACACATACACAGGCCCACACACACTTACGCCAGGCATTCCACTGGTTGTGTCTTCGGAGCGTTCCTGCTCCGTCGCGGTACGATTCCAAGATTCCATATGGCTGTGTGTGTGGGTTACAGGCTACTCTAACAATACAAAATACAATTGAAATCGAGTGCAAAACAAAGTGTGCAGACTCTGGATGGTATTTCACATAACTGCATTGGTGGCACCCCGCGACCCGACTCTGGATAAGGGGATGAAGATGGATGGACATTGGTGGCCGAAGGCCAGAAGTGGAAGAACGTGACATCTGGGACGATCAGTTCATTTTATAAATTAAAAAAACAAGGTGTTATATGACACCACAAATCCGTTTTATAAGGACAATTCTAGAAAGCACCATGGTGTGTATAATATAATATGTGGAATATAATAGAATTTTTTGGGGGTGAAAGTAAGTCAATGTTGGATGCTGATCTCGCCAATACAACTGCCTCGCAGAGCTGCGCTTCTGAAATGCTCCTGGTAGAAGTTGACGCCTCTAGAGGACGGAACAAACACTCAGCGGAGCCGGAACGCTGTGCACACGTGCCCAGTGGAATCCTCGGCGCACACACACACACACACACACAGACACACAGACACACACATACAATAGGCCCACACACACACACATACACACACAGGCAAACACTTTGGAGTAAGAACATGATTTTTCATAGTGCGTTGCTCAACGGGCCTCAGGATTAAAGGCCTTCTATTAAAGGGGGGGGCTTAACGCATGGGAAGAGGCCGGTAAGCCTGCTATAGTGGGTTGGCTTTAGATAGCGTCTTACCCCTCCCCCCTCCCCAGCCTCTTCCGTCCATCAGCACTACGTCACACAGGCCACGCCCTCCCTGCCATCACCAGCTGGTGTACATCTTCTGGTTGCCATGTCCCCAGCAGTCTCACCCAACAGTCTCACCTGTTTCATGTTGGTTGCTTAGCTTACACCCTGTATGCTCGACGCAGGCCTCTGACCTTCAGGAAGTAACTCTGTCGATTTCCATTGGCTGGCAGCATTGTCATTCACAAGTATGCATCTGTAAGTTCTGTTGTGATGCTAGTGCCATGCTTTATTTACTAATTTATAATTAAAGATGTATTTTAGACAGTAACCATGCCTACTCATTTTACATATTTACAAAACCTAAATAGCCCTTTTGTTTAGTTTTCCATCAAATTCCTCATTGTAAGCTTAACGTCCAACTGTGAGCTCTGCCCAACTATTGCACTCAAAATGTTTTCGCTGAAATTAAGGTCTGGAAACCCTGATTGCATTAGCGTTCGCACTAGCACCCTGCAGCACGGCTCCTCTGTATCACAGAGTGTATTATAACATGGGAAATGTGTTATTAAAGTGAACATTGTGTGATGCAATCCGTTGCAGTGATGGGTCCATGCTGTTTTAGAACTCAAATCTATTGTTGATAAAAAAAATATTTTCTCCTCAATTTAACAAGCTAATTGACACAGGCTTGGTATTTATTTAGGCAGAGCTCCTGTGAATGGTGAGAAATAACGAACGCCTGCTCGGCAGTTATCCCCCCACCTTCTTCGGAGATCAGCGTGAGTTAATCCTTTATTTAATTTTTTGTCTGACGCAACCGCGTGTTAAATGGGCTGAAATCAATATCCACTAGGCCAAGATGGCGGGCATTGGTCCATGTGGAAACCTGCGGTTCGCAGAAAATCGTTTCAGGTAAAGTGGATGCAACATTTTGACTGAAAGTGTTGCGTGCAGCTGACCTGCTACACTAATAAGTGCATGTGAACAAAACACCACCACACTACCAACAGTATTTAATAGGTTAAAGTGTTTTCCAACTCGATTCCATCCTCGAAAAAATAAATAAATAAATAAAGTATTTGTTTGATTGTTTTAATGAGAAAGCAAACTCTGTATCATTCAGCACACCCCTGAAATAATGTTTTTGTGGTGACCAGGGGCTTTTCTTCGGGGGAGTCTCCACAGTGATGTGCCCTGCAATGCCCCCCTGGGGGAGTGCTATTATGTATCGTTGGAGGTGTGTGTGTATGTATGCATGTATGTCACTCCCCGCCATAAGGGAAGGCAATCATATCACGGCGGATGAAATGTAAATATGATAATGTATGTTTAACCTACATGACCCTGGGGTGCAGACACTGTTTTATATCCATGGTGATAAATCCATAAATCTATTGCATCGCTGTTTGTTTCCGTTTCATTTGATCCTATTCTAACGTATACCCATCTGTTGTCTTCAACATGATATATCTTCTCTTCACTGCAAAAACGAACATCTAATTTAGTGAGATAATATTGTTTTTAGATTTTAAAATCTACTTGGACTTGTTTCTAATATAAATGGCTTATCTAGTGACTTAAATTAAGTAAATCTGCAATTAATTTAAGAAATCTTATCAAGTGAATTTCACTTACTGCACTAGCAACCAGTTTTGCTTGTTTTAAGCATTAGTCATCTTATATTTGAGAGGGCATTTTTTTCAGTGTATTAAATGTAAAGTCAGGTATAAATTGCTGTTTTTAAGCATAAGAAAGCTAATAACTAATACATTTGCACTTATATTTGATAGGGCATTTTTTGAAGTGTTCTTCTCTATTACATTCATTTGTCTTACTTGTCTTACCACTAACTAGATCAGCTCAGAGTTGCTAAACTGTCTCCGTCATGTTCAGTTATCCGTTATCGCTCACATATTATAATCAAATGTCAATGAACGTCGAGGAGGTCAGGTCTTTCACATGAAGGACCCCCCCCCCCATCCCCATTTTCTTTTGAGAGTTTTAATAGAATGCTCCTCCAAGAGATACATGCATATTTCATAGGCAAGTAGGCTTGGTTCAATACAGCAGTTATGTTTCCAATCACGCCTGCATTCGAAGTAGCTGTCAGAGCTTGTCTTCTCACCATGAGGCCTACAGCAGAACATAAAGATGTGAGACCGGGGTGTGTTTCACATCCTAAAACTAGGATGTACTCTATGAATTAGAGTAGCACTGAGCTTTAGTTTAAAAACAGTAATTGCTTATGGATTATTGCAAAGATAGAAGTGACTGACAGTTTAATAGAGTAGGGGAAAAGTGTTTCAATGCCCCCACCTCACAATCATCATTAACTGTCTCTACATGGGCAGATATGTTAGTAATTAGCATAGCCCTTATCGTCTGTTTGACAGATTAGGACATTTGATTGACAGCAGCCCATTTATGTCCCCGGTACTTCACTGGAAGAACACAAACAGTCAAGGTCCTGGCCGATATACGGCTCACAGACGGAAGGCAAGGGGGCTGAATTTAATTTGTTTGTGAACTGACCCAGCTTACCAATATTAAAGAGGAAGTCATCAGATGCAAACGGATATTTTCTCGGTCCTTTCTGGCTAAACGCCAGTAATTATAATTTTAACGTTAAGCTAATTTTGATGACCCGTGTTCAAAGAGTGATGTAATTATGTTTCCATTACCTATTAAGTTAACAGCTACTCTGGCATTGTCCTAAAACATGAATAACTGAAATTAGCGTGATCGGTGTTATTCCCGTGCTGTCGCATGACATAAACTGATTAGATGCACATCCAGGCCTCGGTGTTCAAATATCAATATCATCAACACAAGTCTACCTCCAACTTGTGAAACTTCACTGTAATATATTTATTATATATGTAAGTCCAGTATATATATATATGTATGCATGTTGTGTAGCAGGTGCACGTTTTGACATCAAAGTACGCTGGTACGATTTGTCACTGGAAAATATGCAACAATATGTAAAATATAAAGTATGCAAGTATGATCAGATACCATTAACTTCTAGAATATATTTGATTTGAACAATAAGCAGACCTATGGTCTGCCAAAAGCCAATTTAGTTTGATTAATCATAGCACCGTGTTCGCTCCCCCTTGACTTCACCCACCTACGTAAAAAATACAAAGATTCAGGGATAAGCAGAACGCGCTCTTTACCAGATACCTTGATAGGCACCGGTATTCCCTTGCAAGTCAGTGTTGAAGGTACACACAGTCCGATTTACAATGATTTTGTGACTTATGGGATATTAAACACATTTGCACAGGCTTAAAACGTTTGTTAACGTTGAGTATTTCTGTCCGACACGTAATTGTTTTCTCGCAGTGAGCTACAAGTTATTTCAAGCTAACAAAATGTAGCCTACCCTAACCTGTAGAACACTCTCCCTGCTGAAACCTGCAACTCAGACTCTTTAATCATTTTTAAAAACAGCTATCTTTTCCCATGGCTTGGCCATGTTTTAATTTAGCTCTGGTTTTATTATGTAATTAATGTTTTTAGTTTGAACTACATTGTGCAGTGTCCTTGTGTAACCCCAGTTACAGAACCTTATAAAATAGATGATTTGTAAAATAGATCTAAAATATAACTAAATTATAGAAA
>JAODUH010075537.1:0-15907 GCA_027564835.1 Typhlichthys subterraneus
ATATATATATATATATATACACGCACACACAGTATATATACACACACAAAAGCTCTTTGTGTGTGTATATATATATATAAAATGCAGATGGCTCTGCATTCCTCAGGTTATGTACTGTACTTGCTTCAGCTCTGAGAATTGTAATCTACAACAAAATGCTGCAGTCTCTTAATAGTGTGTATAATCATTTGAAGTGTGAGTGTGTGTGTGCGTGTGCGTGTGCGTGTGTGTGTGTGTGTGTGCGTGTGTGTGTATCAAAGTATAGTTGGGCTTGTGTGCGTGTGCGTGTGTGTGTGTGTGTGTCAGGGCTGTAATACTCGAGGTACTTTTTCTATGTCTCGGTTTTGTCTTGGACTAGTTGGTATTTGGACTGAGCCATTGGACTCGCCAAATGTTCTAATTGGACTCGCCAAACGAGTCCAGCCATTGAGTTTAGTCAAGATCAGGGTTTTCCTGCATAGATAATTACTCGCCTCTGTTATTAAAAGTGTGCCGTACTGGTACAATATTTCTATTGATTCTGTTACAGAGAAGGGAGTTGAAAAACATTGCCTGCCTACACTGGGTTGCAGTACGCTATTATTACAGTGCTTAAAAGCACACATTGAACAGAAAAAGTAAGAATGGATCAGGAAACAAAGCGGGCGCAGGTAAATAATATTACATTTTATCTACATTAATATTAGTCAAATATTCAACTTAAATAACTTCATAATAATTTGCAATATGTTATGATAGACACTAGCCCACTCCCTCAAACTATTCTAGGATAGCCTACAGTACATAGAAATGCCATGAGATGTAGGCTACAATGTATTGCTGTAGCCTACACCTCTGAGAAAAATAATGTGATACAGTCTGTGATCGTAAGAAAGTCACTATTCCTATATTAGCTCATTGTCAAGAGGACACCTTATAGGCTACAGGCATGATATAATAACCTACTAAAAGTTATCTTTTTATAAAATAAGCAGTCTATCTTTGACAACGCTTAATGTCGAGCCCTGCTTTAATTAGAGTCTCACTTGGATTCGGACTTGACTTGGACTCGGAACCTCTGGACTCGGTCTTGACTTGGACTCTAATGTCATGGTCTTGGACATGTCTTCGACTCAACAAAGGTGGTCTTGACTATAGCCCTGGTGTGTGTGTGTGTGTGTGCGTGTGTGCGTGTGTGTGTGAAAGTGTGTACACGTGTGTATGCGTGTGCGCACGTGTTTGAGGTATATTTAGTTTGAGGTGTGCGCGCACACACTAGTCACATCACCGTGTGCGTGTGTGTGTGTGTGTGTGTGTGTGTGTGTGTGTGTGTAGGCATGACTCTGCATCTGTTGTGTGTGCACGGAAGACTTGTACAAGGCAATAATCTTAGAAACAAGATTATTTGCATATGCTTTCAAATTAGGCTGCCAGACTGCTCTGCCTAGTGTTTAATCGAGCATTTGATCAATTCAACACATACAGCTGTGTGGAAACCCCTATTTCAATCCCCCACCCCTCATAGGCCGCTCATTTATCTCACAACTCGCCAAGCAAACAACCCTGCAACATGCCTCATCATAATATCCCATACAAATGGTTTAAAACTGTATATTGTTTTAATAATTAATTGAACTATTTTAATAAGTAACAGCTGTTAACTTTCTCTTTCGTATGGTGGCTGCAAGTACATTGTGACTACATTAACTGCAAAGTAACTTTTCTCATGTACAGTAACTGATATACTGTACGAATGAATGATTTAGACGAAATGTTTTAAAATCTCACCACATACAAACGCTTTGAGGCAGTATACATTCATACTGTCTTGCCCGCTAAGGCCACAGAAACTACAGCTTGGCAAACGGTACTTTGTGTGTTTATACAGCAATGTGACAGGGAAGATGTCACGTGCTGTTGGTCGGGAAAAGTTCCCCTCTAAATCTGTATTGATTACCTATTGCCGACTCTCTGCTGTAGAGCACTTGGCAAGAGGTTGATTTTGTCTGAGTGCTGCTCAAAGCAGAAATACATCTGGTGATGGGGGAGCATTATAGGGGTTGGAAGTAAGCTGACATTTTGCAGTGAGGAGGACAAACAAGTAGGCACCTTCATTCGGTGCCCATCATTCCATCTAACATCTGTCCTAATCCCCGTGCAGTCTACCCAAACAATAACAAAAGTAAGAACGTGTGCAGATTCTAAAGGAGCAATGCATTTCAGTTTTCAGACAACATGGTCTTGCTTTCCATTGTGTTATACTGCATGTGGTGTTTACCAAGGGGAATGTGGGTGGGAAAGGGTACTCCCAATGTCAGTGGAAAACCAATGTAATTTTGATTCCATGGAGGTCACGTAAAAGAAGTCTACAACGTGACATTCATGCGACAGACATTTTGAGTTGATGTGCATAAATCTACATGGTTGACAATAAATAATAAATCAATAATAAATTATAATTGACTGATCATCATAATCAAAATATATGACATACAAAAACAATGTGCTTTTGTTAATAGATGCTCTTCCCTCACTGAGCACAGCAAGGGCATTTAATACTGACTTAGGTCAGTCTGAGGAAGACTAGGCTTCTGAATAGCAACTAGTCTGTAGTTTTGTCACCTGCCTGCTCTTTCCTATGATGCAGACTTCATATTTCACAGCCTTGTCTGGGCAAAGCCCTTGGAACATAGAATTTATACCAGATTACACTTCCACAGTCTATCCTGTGCCACTGGACCCAATACCTGCATTCTGACGGTATCTACAGCCTCAATATGTCAGTAGAAATTATATTTAATAGTTATTGAATAGGCATACTGGCACAACATACAGTATAGTTGTAATTAATACAAATACTATAGTCTAATATTATTGTTAACTATCTTTATAAGATTTCACACATAAATATATAAAAACGGAATCATAATAATGCATGAATAAAGTCATGAAAAAGTAATACATTAAATACATTTAAACAACAACCAAAAACTCATGCTGATTTTGGTGCCTCTTCAGACATTTGCAAGGACTTCTGCCCCTCTCACTGATTCTAGTTCAATATGTATTTGCATTAAACACTTTGTAGATAGCATCGTGCTGGGTAAACTGGTGGGGGTAGCTCCTTTAGAAGGGGCCAAGATGAAATAGCAGCGAGTTTTTTACTAATTATCTTGTCTTGTTTACTTGGGATAACCAACTCCCACCAGAGGGTTTGCCTAAGACTAACAACAGTCAAGGTGCCACAGGCAACTTATATGGAACTTTAAAATATTGGATGTAGTATTGTCTGTATGCCTATTCCTTATCTGGTTGTATTATTTTTACATGATGTAATTGCACTATATATACTGTAGTTTTGTTATATCCTATGTATGTAAAAATGCAGTTGGGTTTGCCCTGTAAGACATTACAAACTATTTTGAAAACCTTTATATTTTTTCAAGTACAAGGTTGCTAAAATTGGCTACACTTTTCTGTAAACTAATAGGTACGTTCTGGCAGATAATCTTTTGCTTTTGCTTTAACATACTTATCCAAGTAAAATTGATTGAGCACCCTTGACATTTTTAGTTAACATGCGTCTTCACATTCATACTGATGCCTGGCTGGTGCAACCACATCCCTGAATTAGAAAATTAGCATTTTCTGGAACAACTGAGGGTTGATTGCTTCCTCCAAGGGCAGCTCAATGTTGAAGTAACTCACTCATTCTGCTCACAAATGAGACTGTAACCTTGCAGTCACAAGAAACTCCAGACTCAAGGCTGTATCACTGTCCCCCAATGTTTTAGAGCAACACATCACTCTAAGAGCTAAAAGAAAAAATCTTAATTAGTAATGCTGGGTCTGTTGCTTTTATGTCTTCCTAAATCTTAACTCATGGTCGATTAAGAGAAAACACTGGCATGATCACTGACGGATTTCTTTTATTTAATAACACTACCCTCATGAAATTGTATTACCAATTCAGGAACACTGAACACTGTGTTAAAATATGCTGTGTAGCCACAGCATATTTTAACCGCGACACGCACATTTGTACTGAAGCATGCATTGTAATTGTTTGCAAAATAGACCACAATAAATATGTTTTGGGATGGTTTATGATATGATGCGTGTCAGGCATACGGTGTGCACTATTGTAAATTGCATGTTAGGCTGTACTGTCTGTCTTTCCTGTCACTGTTATAAAATCAAAAATATCTATAGTGGTCATTCAAATGCTCCAGGGCAGAAACGGCAAAATAATAATATTAATAAAAATGATGTGGGCATAGATATATGCAGCTGTGCCAACATTGTAAAGTTTTTCAGATTTAATATTATCTCTATACAGTATATGCAGTAATAATTGAACATGCAGATTGGTTCAAATATGTTTTGTGGGATATGTGGGATGTAATGCAGTTACTGTAGTAATCTGTTCAAATCAAAGGATAGAAACAAGATGCATAGCATTGTAGGTCTGTACACCACAGTGGCTTGAGGATATGTTTAAATTAAAAATAAAAAAATTTTCTTTTTAAAAATTTACAATTACAGTTCAGGAACTGCAACATGGTGTGGTATAATTGTTCTAGCATTCACCACCTACTTTTCATACGAACATTACTCTGCCATATATATTTGTACAGACAGCCTTGAAAACAAGTATTACACAACTACTTGAATGTATTATCACTGATGTGTTTGTGCATTAAGACAGATAATATTTAATCCACATATTACAGAGACGGTCATATTGTTTACGACACATTGGGCCTATAGACACGAACTTAGTTGTGAAGTGACCATGCTGGTGCAATAGCAGCAAATGAATGGTCGGTCATATCAAAGAAATCAAGACGCGTATCTTTCTAAGTACACATTTGAGTAGAAATTGACTCATGGCCATCAAGGTCTAGCCTCGTTTGGCCATCCTGATCTCGCAAGCTCTAGTGTGACTTTGCAACGAGTGTCAGTCTAGAACCCCTGAATTCAAGTGTTTTGTCGATTATGTGGATAACATTCAGTGGTCAACTGAAGGTTTTCCTAAGACGACAACTTTGGCTGTACAGTAAACTGAACCATTCACACCATTACAAGCTTTATCAAAAACTTCACTTCAGAAGGTTAGAACTTAATAAATACAATGCATTCATTTTTGTTTGCCTGGACACTGATACATATAATTCAATAATTATATAATTTAGAATTGTTGCCCTCTATTGCATCCTAACCATAATGGAAGGGTGAATGCCTTGCTTCATTGCTTTGGACTATTTTCAAGGTTTCTTTCACTTTTTTACCCACTGGTTAAGATCTGCCATTTGATGCATTGGAGCTAATCTTAACCATATATGGGCGCTTTGAGATCTCCTTATCTACCAATGCCAAGCTAAATATATGTGTATTTGTGTTAGAATACATACCCTGTACACAAAGACTTGTCTTATAAAAGACACCAAGCTGATGTTACACATTCTGATTGGGTGAGGGAAATATATGGTATTCCTATTCCGTTTAAGGATATTTCATTTAAATGTATTAGCAATGCTTTTGTGACAAGTGCTTTTGAATTGAGGGATTTCAGACTGATAGTCACAGTGATGTCAAACTGGAGCTTGCAAGACCAAGACTGTATCACAAGGCTAATGAAAGCTTGCCATTACCAGTCTGGTATTAAAACTACTTACTCATCTCTCTATGGGTGAGTGATACTGCAAACTTTGGTTTCAATTCGATACAAAGTAATACAGGGCCAGATTCACCAATATTATCTTTTATATTAATGGAAAACATTAAATACAGGAACCCTGGCACAATTCAAAATATATGCAATATAATGCAGTAACTGTTATCAATAACATACTAACAACTATGTCATCTTTTATTTGAGGGAAGTACATGATAAATACATTATTTTTATTCTGACATTACGCTTTACTGCACTTTACTACAGTTTTGTAATAATCCATTCTGTCTGGGCAGCATGCATGATGCAGCGCACCATGGATGTATTGGCAATGCACACACTTCACAAGTTCTTGTGGGAAAGAAAACGGAATAGTTGTACCCTAATGTTTTGGGTTCATATTCACTGATTACCCAAAAGTGAATATTACGCTGACAGTTTGGTTAAACTAATGTAGTACCACCACTTTCACCGATAAGCAGAAGCAATGAGATCGGTTTTCCTTTTTGGTCATGTGACGTTGGACATAACCCCGCGCTTTTGAACCAAAGTAAATCACTGCATGGACAATTATTTCAACGCGACAGCCCTAGGAGTATCTGTCTTATCGATATTTTGGGATTGACACGCCCAGCCATACTATCTACAGTGTGTCTAGAAGAACCACTAAGGTTTTCATCAATATAACATATGTGTATATTTTCTCTTCAGACTCTGCAATTCTAAATGCTTTCTCAAATAATACATTAGACCGATCATGTGAAGTGATGAAGGGATAAAAGACAATCTATTGTAATTTTTCTAATTTACATTACGGGCCAAACAAATGCTAGATATAAGACAATTGAAAGTTAAATTTCATACATTATAACATAGGTGTTCCATATTTATATGAGTATATATTTGTATAAATACAATAGATTTATTTTTTCCTCTAGCTTAGGCCAATACTTTATACGTATAAAATACAACACAGCACAGTGCAGTGTACCCTCCCCACACAATGGCAGGCCTAAAACAGCCTCATCAGCCTGATATTATCCTACCCTGAACACTAGTAGCAGCCATGTCGGTCAGTCAGGAGTTACTGGATGAGATGCCAGAGTCTGGCCCTCAGGAATGACAGATGTCTACATGCGCCTCCACAATGGCTGGTATAGTAAGACTGCATTAGGGACATATTATTAAGGCATATTTATCCCAATATCTAAGCATCAATCATTAACAAATATGTTGTGTGTCAACTAAACGTAACAGATATAAATCAGATTTATCATGATTTAACCTCTAAATTTGCCAAAGAATCAAGTATTTGCTTCGCTAGTGAGATGAAAAGTTGGCCCTTGGTCCCTTTTTAAAATGTAATAGTGTGTCATCCTAACCGGAAAGTATAAGTATATACAGCAGAGAATGACCTAGTTGAAAGAAAACTAAAAACTAGGTTATTTCTAACCACATAACATCTGTTGTTGTGGCATCAGACATCGTCAACATGTTTACATGCACACTAGTATTTCAATATAAAAATTCGATAGGTGTCATATATAAGTCATATTCCGTTTGGATATTCTAAATTAGGCCTTTTTCTGAATTCAACATTATTTGATTAAGGTCCATGGGATATACATATATTAGTCAGGCTTTAGAAGAATGTATGCAGCACATTCAGAATATTAGTCTTAAGTGAGTTTTTTTTTTTATTTCATTTTACAGCAATGGGTCTCTTGCTTTATTTGAAAAATATCCTATATTGTCTCCAGCCATTCCATTTGGCTTGTTGGCATGTAAATGGACATGATAGTGGAATAACCATTTTAAGTAGACACGTAAACAGCTTAGTAGGAATATTCATTCTTAGAAAAAGGGCAAAAACCGGAATATTACGTGCGCCGTGCATTATAATGTAGCCATTGTACATATATAAATGAGGATGCATGGAGGAAGGGAAGGAAGTAGAACTGTTAAGGCAGTTTGTAAGCATTTCTACAATCCAATTGCATCCTTAATACATTCAGTGGTCTCTTTATCATGTACAGCATTTGCTTACTAAAGTGACCACTGGGGCAATGGATCCCCAGGGTAATCTTCTGCTGGCTCTAGCCCCATCCACTGAAAAATATAAAAAATGTCACAGTGGCATTGAAATATTTCAGAAACACCACAGCAGATGCTGTCATTTTGGGAAGCAATAACAACACGAAAGAAGTCCTGAGGGACTGTACTGTACTACCACTCTACGGTGTTCCTTCCTGTCCGTTTGAACCAGTTTGGCACTTCTCCTCTGAACCCTCTGAATACCAAGGCTATTTCAATCACAGCACCGCTCACTGGGTGATTTTTGGTTTTCACACCATCTCTGTAAACTCTGTAGGGACTGAATCCCAGGAGAGCAGCAGTTTTTTTAGTTACTCAAACCACACCGCCTTGTACCAACATCACATATCTTCCTCATTCTGATGTTGGTTCAGAACAACAGAACCTCAGGACCATGTCTGCATGCTCATGGATAGACTGCCTATAGATAGATTAGATGGTTAGATACATGCATTAATAACCATCTGTACCTAATATAGTACACAGGGTTATAAGCTGTGCCTATATTATTTGATCCATATTGCTTATTAATTAACTTTATACCTAGTGATTTGTCTTGAATATTTAAGTATTGCCCTGTAGTTTGCAGCAAATGTTTAAATATGAACTAATTTATTTCATAAAAAAAACTAATAATAACAGGATTGTTTTGCCAAAGTTACTAAACATATTGTTTTGCCACTGGTTCACTGTGGCAGCTTTAAGATGTGTGTCCCTCTTCATTGCAAAAACATGATGGAGGTCTCTGTTTCCTGCACAATGTTGCTTAATGGTCTGTCGACTGACCAGGACAAGGATGCAAGCTTTATTGTACACTCCATTCCCTTTTGCAAGAATCACATGAAAAAATCTAGAAGGATTAAATGAAAGTGAAGCGCCCCAATTTTATTGACCAAGAGGGGAAATTTTATAGTAGCCATAGGGCATACAAGAAAATAAATAAAAGAAAAACTCATTATGCTCAAGCATGATGACGTGACAAATAACGCTGGGGACTAAGAGCCAAGGCTGAGGCTATATTATTTGCTGTTTACTCTTTCCTAAGAACAGCATTCAAGGGCAACCAAATCTACACAATGGCCTGTATATTAGCCTAATACCAGCCTGATTATTCTACAGTATGCAACTGTAGATTGAAACAGAAACTCTCAATTGAACATAGTATTTTGTCAAAATATGTCAACAGAAAGCATTGGTAGGCGATTGGACCACCTTTAGCTAATGACTAATTTGATGATGATTTTCAAACAATGTCATCATCAGACACTTGGATCACCAGATCTGTCCGATCAGAAATAGAACAACTTGGAGATGATTTTCCTAAACACTTGCTGTAGGCACCAACCAAATTAGCCGGTCGATCACTTACCGGTTCACAGTTCCCACCCACGCTTAAATGCAGAGTGGAGCTTGCAAAAGTGGTTTTACCAAGCTAACACCAAAAACAATCGATAGTAACTTTTACTCATTTGAAATATCTGAATGACATACTATCATAGATTCTAAGTCTACAAATGTATTTCACCCATTTGTCTACTCTTTTCAAATGCAAAGATGTTTCCAAATGACCACCTTCTCTGTCATCATCACCTCCATGTGATGATTTACATGTAATTAGGCTCAGTGGGAGAGAATTCATGCAAAGGAAACTTAAAGTGACTGACATTTTGCCCTTTACGTAAACGTACGTACAGAATAATGGGCAATTGAAAGTATCAACCTACTGTATAACTTATATTATGTGTATTCAGTTCACACTGTGAGATCTATTAAGCATCAGGGGGTGTGACCATTACGTATGTTTCAACAGCTATAGACCAACCAGAAGGAGTGTAGACTGACGCCATTTTGCAAAATTGAAGCTAAAGGTGTTGCACATATGGCAAGCCGTTTTAACATTTATTCACTAGAGTTGACTATCCAGAATTAATATAACAGATATCTGCATTGTAATTTGAACTAGTCGTAATTAATTGTGACTAGCCATAATTTTGAGATATCTATCCGTTTTGACTAGTAGGTTTCAAACAGCAATCACCATTCATGTCTATAGGGTTTCTCATTACAGATATCTGTAAATCAGTTGCAGCTATCCTAAACGTCTATTGTTGATATCTTTAACAGAATAATGACTGGCTGTAATTCCAGTTCCAGATATCTACAAGTGATTTTGACTAGTTAAAATGTTATTTAAGATATCTTAAAAAAACAATGTAGATATGTTGAATTGAGGGGGATGTAAGATATATTGAACTGTAATTGTGACTATTCAGAATTACATTATAGATATCTGGAACTGGAATTTCAGCCGGTCTTTATTCTGTTAAATTTTGTAATGTATACTCATATGCCCCTTCCTCTTCTCTTGTGGAGTGTTCAGACAGTCAGTCATGGAGAATATACTCTATATATATATATAGTTACTTACAACCCCATTGAAAGTCTATGGAGAGTTTCAATTCAGAGTAAAGGAAGACAATGGTTTTTCTTCAATCAATTTTAACATACCAAGCAACCACAGAAGTACAGGAGTCAAGCTTCCAATTAAAATGTACCTTTGGCAAATGTACTTAATTAAGCGTAAGGTATTTGACAATGTTCATAACAAAAACTAATTAAAAGCATGTTAGTGTTGTACAGGGATCATTGTTCATGTTCTTAACAGAACATCTATGTAAGCCAAAGGGTCAGCTGAGACAGAAGGAGGCAGATACAGGTGAAAAATGAAAGGCACAATGTGACTGTGGCTTAATTCTCTTCTCTTCTGTGCTAGATGATATCATACATGTTACGATATGAAATATGCTGATACAGCGGGTTTACTGTAACTTCCACACAGTCATTGTACATCATTATATGTCATATATATTGGCATTGTGATGTACTGTTACATATGTCATTATGATATACCATATAATGTCATTATACATCATTGTGTCATTATACTGAACATATTGTGTCATTATAAATCATTACTGTATGTAATTATGCTGTAAACGTATTAAGTAATTATACATCATTATGTCATTATACATTATCCATTATTACAGTTTTGTTCAACCGCTAATACACATTTTCTCCTTTGGACAAAAGTATATATATATACACACACACACACACACAGTATACTGTAGACCATATTACGTCATTATACAGCATCACATCCCAAAACAATGGAGACATGGCTTCGTCTGAAAGTAGATTCTCTCAGCTGAGGTTTATGGCTTAATACGCTGATAATAATGCTAGGTCTGACAGACTCTCTTTAAGTGACGATAGCAGAGGGCCTCTAAAAGAAAACATCTATTAAGTATTTACTAAGGCCTAATGAGCCTATGATGGATGAGAATGTCAGACAGCCATTTCTCTTTCTCTGCCGTGCGTGTCATGATCAACAGCGGGCCTATAACACACTTTTGTGCTGGCTAATGACTAGCTAATTGAAGATGCAAAGTGCTAATTTGGGTCTATTCTGGTAAATATGGAGTGATTTGTAACTGTCGTTTAGAAAGGCCCAGCTGCTCTGACAATCGATGTGAAGACGGATTGAGGACTTTGCCTCAGCCGGGAGAAAGAGCTGGTTCTCGGGAACGTTAGCAAGGGCTGCTGCTGACTGAAGTAACTGTTATTTGTTTTAGAAATAAAATCCTTCTTCCAAATCCTGAAGAACAAACTATTCACTTTAGAGGTGGTTACGTGACAGGAGGCATTCATCTTACTAATAAGCCCTGTCAAACTGGAACAGTATATCCATCCTAAGCTGTCCCAAATATCCTACAAGGAGGATAATGCATACTAATCACCATACTAACTCAAGATCACATCTGTCCATTAATACAAAGATAAGACAATCTTCTTGATCCATTGAATGCAGACATAAATAGGGATTATTAAATGTGTAAAAGGAGACCTACATTATACGACAAAGGTAATACAGTACAGCACTTGGCAAACTATGAACTAATGGTATCGCTGATGTGTTTACCTTGCAGACCTAAAAGCAGATTGCCACTCTGGTCATTATTTTAATAAGAGACCTACTGTATGTATGTTTCATTTGTATTTTGACACTCAGCAAAGGACTAAATGAAGTAATGTTGATTAATGAACCATTATTTGTCTGTCAGAAATGTTGAAGCTCATAGGACAATCAAGGAGTGTATGTTTAATAAGGACATCACGGTTTGTTGTTCATGATAAACATGAAAGAGAAATTGATGACTTTTCTTCTAACTTCACTCGGTTGGGAATTGCATGCAGATCATCCACTATAAAAGAAAGCACGCAACAACTGGGAATGAAATTCAATCAAAACCAGCAAGTGTGACATTCTGTCAGGGAAGAGAAAAATCTATAACAAATCTTCTTTCCCTTTTGCCCATGCAGACGTAACTTATCGGCACTCTCCATGGACCACTAAAGCTCCATAAGGAGCAAAATAATGTGTTCGGGTGGGCCAGTTCGTTAAAGGCAGGGTCATTCTCTACATTGCTTGCTAACGTCAAACTCAAATCATAACAAAAATACCTCTCCCTTCAATACCTTTGGCCCGGGTGCTCCCTCAGAAGCTCCGCCCCACACACTGGAAACTAATTGTGATGTGTAGGGTATTGTTGTTGTTGTTGTTGTGTGCGGTCAGCACCACTTTATTTATGTTTATGTTCCTATTTACAGAGAACGGTAAGCTAGCAGCCCGTGAGGAGATATTAGGTGAATTTGACAAAAAGACGTATTATCTTACAACGGCTGACACTTACACAGCCAATAGCCCTCTCATTGTTCGCCTTGACCGGCACTCACTTCTCAGTGCAGTAATCCACTGTCAGACTTTACAGCGTGTAAATGGCGGTTGCGTCCTTCAGCCTGGCGGTCGAGATCTCCCGACCGGAGAAGCCCCTGTGTTGTGCTGCATACTGAAACACCATAAGATCATAATCTGTGTATTGGCAAATTAAAACCCATTGTCCAAATGTTAATTTGCCCACGGTGGTGATTGATAGCCAAGCCAACTTCTTTGAGGTAGCAATGTTCGTTATCGGGTGTGTAGGCTATAGATGGGATGTGCTGACTTCATGTTGACTTCTGTGTGATTGCGTTCTCCTTCATTCCTTACGTTAGTGTTGCTGTGGTATTTGCTGGAAACGGGTCTGCTAGCATAAGCATGTTAGCCTCTCCCGCAATACACAGGTAACCTATGCACCGCACCGTGTGTGTCAAACACAGCGGGACATGATGGTAAAGACCACCGTAAATCTGGCATCTTACCTCAGTGTCAAAATACGTATTTTGTATTTTGTAATTATTTTTTTAATTACGTAAGTACGTAAACTAATAATAACAACTGAACAACTGCAGGTGGTGCTGTGTTGACAGAGTAGGACACAAAGGCCTCAATGACAGCTTCTGACAGCAGCTGGATGGAGGGAAACATCCTGCCTAGTAGTGCTTTAATACATGGCTCCACCACCAGGAGCTGTGGACCTTCTATTAACAATGAGAGCTTTAAAAAAATAGTTCTAGATAAATGCTCTTAAGAATCTTGCTTTATTGCTTGGCCTTAAGCTTGAACACAAATAGTGTTCACAGGTATGAATTATTCATTCACACTTGCTGAGTGACAGAAAGAAAAATGGCTACCATAACTTGATGGTTAATTTAGCAAGAAATACAATTCTTAGTAAGGTTTGCATTATTTATTTATTTTGTCAAACATACTGTCTGCAACCGGTAATAAAGAGTGAACATACTGAATGTATAGTCTTGATTTTATGTACTCTTCCTCAGTATACAGTATACAGAAATACTTTCCCTCAAGTTTATTGTTATGTGCAACTCATCTTTGTCAAACTCGCCCTGTGTAGCCAGTCACTAAAGTGTAACATACACTTGGAATATGAAGAAAATCTGGTATTTACATTTGTTTAAAAATGGCAATAAACTGTTAAACGGGATGAACGTAGATGGTGTTGCCTGTAGAGTGGAAGGTCTGGATTACTCACCACTGTGGGCAAGATAGCATAGTGCATTATGCTTGTTGTGGTTTCTCCTCTAACAGAACATAAAGCAACCCTCCATTAGAGTCGGCCTGTCAGACAGTCAATTCTGGCAAAGCAGTAACCTACAATTATTCTGGCTTCATATTAGATCAATCGTATCGTCCTGTTGGCCATATCGACCTCAACTTTAATTATTCTGTCACAATGATTTCCTTCCTTCAGTGCTGTAGGGTTAAAGTCAGCTGTTGACGATTTCAACTGGAGAATTAGAGGTTGGTTTTGATCGAATGCATGTTCTGTCAGCTCTGCCAGGTGCGATTAAAAGCCCTTGGCTCCTATAAGACAAAAACAGACACCCTCTAAAAGTCGACATACACGCTTTGATAATGACTCATTAGAATCACTTTTCTCACCGGATTTTAAATAAATCTATTGGAGAATCCACTTTAAGTGGGCAAATTACATCTGAGGTCATTCTGTGTGTTGAACTGACATCATTCATAATCAATAGATTCCATATGTCATAGTCTGTCTGTCTGTCTGTCTGATTACCACCGCCATCTGCAGGGTAGATTATGGTGCAAGAACATTGCCTATTAAATGGAGTATATACTGTATGTTCCCCCGGATTACTGTGACAGGCAGACTCCCTAGTAAGAAACGTTAAAACCCAAGGGCTCTATCATCTGTCACTGGAGTGTCCTTGAGGCGATGGAGAGTGAATTTACAAGCTTGCCACCATTACATATAAGAGGAACATCTATAGCATCATGTTGAGATTGACCCTGAATAGAAGTGTTTGGTTTCTCCCATGTCAGGGATTAAAGTTCTTTCACCGTAATCCAGCATTATGGGGTCCGAGATGTGTATGTGATCATCCAGTACACTTTAAATAGCCTTGTTAAATCTGCAGGGGAAGATTCACATGTAGGTTACCATCCATTACCTTGTGGTTTTAACTGACATACTGTACAAAAGTAGAGCTGAATAAATGTGACTCTTTAGCTAAAGATAACAGGCCTTCTAAACTGTAACACATTTATTTTACAGTGTACAGGTAAACAAATTCAAACTTTAGTTTTGAAAAATGTGTCAATGTAGTGTATACACATGAATTAATGGTCTGGGATGGTATGTCACTTTGCTTTCTATATAGAAACAAAATGTAATTTTAAGAAATAATGCCTCATTTGTGCAACAAGAATAAAGATACTTTGACTGGAAGTGAATCACTGTGGCTTATTGTGAGGTACACGTGGAACACAGCATAGACACACTCTGGTTCATGACACTGTGTCACTGTAATTGTCCCTATAGGGAGTGTGTGCACAGCACCTTCTATAGCTTCTTCATTTAATGAAAGACCATTTAACACAAGCAAGACTCATTTAAATGTAAATATTACGATAATAATGACCCTGCTGGTGTTATTCCATAGCTAAATAATCATCTCAGGCTTGGGAATGAACCACATATACGTTGTAATCCTATAATACACTCTAAACTAATTATATTTGGCTGTAAAAGGCACAGAAGTGATTTCTGTCTCACAGCGTGAACCCACGCTTGGTGATGACGATCTTATGATGTAACGGGGTGTAACTGAAGGAGACAAGAAAACAACCAGTGGAGAGATAATGCATAATAAACAGATGCTATAGGACACTTCTCTGAGCTAAGCTGCAGTAAGAAAATAAATGCTTATATTCATTATACAGAAACAAATGGCGACCTAATGACTAACATTTGTGTTCTCGTACTAACAAAATATGATAGTCAGCATCAAGGTTTGAATGGCGTATGATAAGCTACTGTATGTCCCCAATGGAAAAAAGAAAGGATGTTCTTTAAAATACAGGTCGGAAAGGCGTGGAAGGAGAAATTCCACGCTAATTAAGGCGATATACCACCGAGCCATCTCTACCTTGTACCAATTAACTTGAAGGAACATTGTCGCTTTCTCCTACAACCTGCATTTTCCTTTAGAGGAGGGGCTCTAATGAGGTGCACCACATTCTGAAACGTAGTCCAGCAAGACGTGAGCCAGAGACATTATAGAAGACACATTATATAGAGAAGACAGGCCACTTAGAGAGTCCTCAATAGAACTCTATGGGAGAAGTACCAGAGACATTATATAGAGGAGACAGATCACTTAGAG